>SJJU01008393.1:0-16892 GCA_012932125.1 Conopomorpha cramerella | reverse complement strand
GGACTCTTTTTCAGAGCCTATGTACCGCAACGCAACGCTCGTACGGTGAAGGACAACATCGTGATGAAACCCGCACACCACAAGGTGTGTGAACCCTATAACGGCGATGCGCTCACCCCCTGTCACGTTGGGTTAAATACGCTTGGTGAACCGTGGGCATTTGCTTTAGCAAGTGCCTCTGCCTACCCCGCTTTGAGATTAAAAGGCGTGAAGAGTATTTATTTTTTATTGCTAATACTAATGCGGTTGACCATCATCCTGTGTGATGTTTTTATTTAAAAACTGTGTTTATTACTTACAACTTTGTAATTTTACTGCATAGAGTGTAAAAAATTAAAAACCTGAATTGTTTTTTCGCTACACTACGGCTACTTAATTTTATTGTTCCGATAATTTCATTCATTTTTACCTGGCTAATTAATTCACAATCGATTTCAAAATCTACGATAAGACGCTTTATTGAAATGTTGAATAGAGGAAGTCCTATCAGTACTATGACTAGCATTTTGTAATTTCCTATGTCAATTGACGAAGAAAATCTGATTATAAAAAAACGTGTTTAAAATGGTGACGTGATCAGATGCTACCGATATTACAAAATATGTTCAGTTTTTAGTAAATTGAGGTTCAAGTTTAACTTTTAATGGCTTATCATTTGGCTCCATAAACGTGTTACTTTCTGATGCGGGCACCATACAATGCGATGAGAGCTCACCGTTAAAAATATTTAAATACAATGTCCGTGCGAGTTGCATTAATAAATCTAAATATTGTATCGTGGTAAAGAAAGACATCTCAGATCAGATGCCAAGTGGGTTACAACAGTGCTATAGAAGACGCGGGTTGCGACACAGTTATTTAATTATTATTGTTGAGATAATTGTATTGCAAAAGAACTCTGGGATTCATCCCGACTGTAGACGGTTTGATAAATTCAACGCACTTATATTTTACGTTTACCCGTTAAAAGTCTTAACTTTGTGTACTGGTAAGCCGTGTTCGTTACATACATACATACATACACTTCACGCCTGTCTCCCAGAGGGGTAGGCAGTCACGGTCCTGACATACCCCTTTCGCTTCATCTACATTCACACATCTTTTCATACATGACCTCCGGTTTCGAGTACTTTTCGCGCCACCGTGAAAAGTACTCACCGTGTTCGTTGTTATTTGTAAATCGTGTAATTTGATCGACTTAATGGGCGATAATTATTAAGAAATAGGGTTCCTAAAAATGAGATATTACATAAACGTAGCCCCGTCTGTCTATAATAAATAGTAAAAAAATAATTATTTAGTTTTTTAGTATGTTTATTTTTTATTTAGGTAACATACAAACTACAACCTTTACAGGATCAACCTAATGCGGCACTATTGACAATCATAATTTCTACCTAGGATTTGTTTAATTTATCTTACAACGAAAACTTGTGAATAACACAAAACATTCAGGGCCTTACTAATAATGGCGGAATTGCTATTTCCAAGATACACAAAGCTCAACTTAACTTGTCAGTTGTATGTCAAATACGGAATAACCAGTTCAAGTAGACATGTAATAACCGTTGTATAAATAACAATGCGTTTATTGGTAACGGGGTAAAAGTGGATTTTTTAAATTTAACCTATGAACATGTAAATATGTCCCTTATTCGTGACCCTATTGAGAGTCGGTATCGGCCGGGTGAACGGGGCCTGCGCCAGGAGGTTGGTGCGCGCGCTCGACTCCGGCAGTAGGGGTGAAATCACATGAAAACATATAATAAGAAAGTCGTCGAGAAACCGTTAATTTTCGACTTATGGTTCTAAAACTTGGTGTTAGTATTTTTTAAAAGAAATTAATGCTGAAACAAGCTGATCTCGGGGCGTCCACTAGTATGTCATAGATGACATAAAACAAAGGTTATGTTTTTACCCTATTAGGCACTATGAGCGTGCGTTTATGTACTTATTTATGAGCATATAATTCATCCTAACTGGTGCTGTGACCCGCGCGTCATTGTTGAACCGCTATTGAGCGTAATTGTATTGAAATACCCAATGCTTTATTGGCCATCTCACTATTAACTAGCCTTAACTGTTACATAAAGTTGTTATGTGATTCTTCACGCGGAGAGAGGAAGATGTTTATTTACGTTTAGTACATACACATGTAGTCGAATTTTGGCAATTGGCTTTTAGATTCAATCCTAAGTCATAGTAAAAGTTGTTTATATTGACCAGCCCAACAACGTTTTTAAGACCATTGCTCGGCGTCCTTTTACACTCTGTATATGATTGTTGGATGCACACATTGTTCATGTTTTGGTGAAATGTAGTCGGCAATCAATTAACCTGTCCATTTCTACATTGTTATCTATGGAATGCACCAAGCTACATTGTACCCGTTCACATTTCCTAAGTATTGGACAAGTTAATATGAGATCTATCTGTTCGGTATTTGAAAAAGATTATTTGTGGAACACGAACAGATGCAATTTAACGTCATAATTATTGGCATCCACGAGAGAGAAATAAATCGAATTACACTTATTCTTACTTCGTGTTTACAATATAAAACATGAAAAATCGGCGCTATCTAATGGCTTATCGCTTAGTTGCATAACTTGTAATATTTGTATATAAAACTATGTCAGCTGCTTGATATTACAATACAGTACTGACAGGGTTAATGTGACGTCGAACATTTTTTCAACATGAAACATCTTTCCGAAGGCTCTGTCCACCCCCTGTCTGTTTTATATGCATATTAATAAGTATAGCCTTTAGATTATACTTCACAGTCTGTAATTAAGCGACTTTAAAAAAGGAGACTTTCTCAATTATATATGTTTTTTATGTCAAAAAACCGGTTGATTTTGGCTATGATATGATTTTTAGTTTGAAGGAAGATATGTTCATGATAAGGAAATCAGAGTTTGGTGATGGAAAACCCGAAATCGAGGGGAATTTTAAAAATTACATGAGCGGACGTTATAGGAAATGATAAGTTTTCTTATAGTTGTCCTTTATACCGCAATATAACCGAAGTCCACGCGGGCGAAGCCGCGAGCGGAAAGCTAGTTTATACTAAAGGGATTGTGTATGTATATAAGTACAAAATACCAGGCTGTCAGGAATGTTGCAAAAGCAATATTACTGTATCTAACTATATAACTAATGCATTTATGTTTGGTACAGTTGTTAGAGCTGTTTGACACGGAGGACCCTCGCGAGCGCGACTTTCTCAAAACGGTGCTGCACCGCATCTATGGAAAGTTCCTCGGCCTGCGCGCCTTCATACGGAAGCAGATCAACAACATCTTCCTGCGGTTCGTCTACGAGACGGAGCACTTCAACGGCGTGGGGGAACTACTAGAAATACTTGGAAGGTATGTTGTATTGGCAAACGGTGTGTAGGACACCCTCAGGCAAGGTGGGCTGATGATATATTCAAGATGCCAGAAAATGGACGCGAGATGAAAACTTGCGTGAAATTGGAGAGGCCTATGTCCAGCAGTGGACAAATATGGGCTGATAACGTTGTGTTAGCGGGCAGAGATTGTGGTCTATCGTCTGTGTCTAGTCCTCTTGATGACAGGAATTAAACTACATATGTACAGTCCCAAATACAAACTCGATGAGCTCATCATCCATCAGCATGGGCTGATATAAATAAAGTGGACAAGTATGGACTTGTCCACTTTATTTATATAAAGAAGAGGTAAAATTGTACTTTCGTCCGGGGCCATTGACCCCTGCTGAAGTGGACTCTGTAAGGTATACAGAAACGTTAGACTTCAGCTTAAACGGAATTTTCCGATTCGGTTTGTGTAAGCCGTTACTACTAATACTACCTATGCCCTTCAAGTGGCTGGGGTATAGGGGTATATTAAAACTACGAATAGTTTCTTTGTAGCCATGTACTTTGGCTAAGCCTAATCCTTTCGTAGTACGATATTCAATACTCAATATATTTATTTGCGTTCTACAATGGTTGGTAACAGATGGTATAAACATAAAAGCACGTGACATTGTAGATCCTGGTAGACACAGCAAATTGCAAATTGGAGTGGAAGATACAGTTTTAAACCTATCAATACTTAAAATTATTTCCTTATTGGTATGTGCATTGCTGATGTCGTGACTCTCAATTCATCGTTGTCCTTAGTAAAGCATCTCGTTTGTAGCTGATATGCCAGAGCGATGCCACTACATTCTCGTAGGACTAGACTTTGTTCTGGTAATAATTATGTGATGGGTCATCTGCAGCCCTAGCAAAGCGCGTCAAGAAAGATACGACATTGAATAAATACGTTCTGTGATTGGCTGTTATATCACACATCGTGCGACTTAACTTGTTTCAACAAATCGCAGTGCCTGATATGTCTTGTCATGTCTTTCTTGCAGCGCTTTGCTAGGGGGGACTGGACGTAATATGGATTAAATTCCCTCACGTACAACACGGATCCATATTGTATTTATTATCAGTACGTACACGATTTTTCAAGTACGCAGCTCTCGTGAAGACAAGGTACAACATGGTGTACTTATTTCTGATAGTCTATAGATAGTTTATCTTTATTTTTTTTTTATGTATTGCTGAGTTTTACATTAATCATTATGTTATTGTTTAAACTAACATCGTTCCGACACATTCAAGGACGGCCGTTATAATTTGACAGTTACTTTATGAAAATATCGATACCACAGCCATTTTAAAAAGCGCCTTATTTTCAGTTTTGCCTCTGCTACTAGTTATTTTTATCATATACTAGTGGACTCGACAGACGTTGTCCTGGCTTAACTATTAATATGAATATAAAATTAGTATAACCTCCAAGGTGGCCTGTGCCCAGCAGTGGTTGTCATTTTTTTCTTTCATAAGAACAACAAAGGAAGAATTAGCGAAATCGTTCCATCCGTTCCGGAGTTATTACAACGAAAAGTGGCATTGATTTATATTATCACATAGTAGTGGACGCCCCACTATTTATTTCGCCAAGTTTTTTTAACACCCTGTATGTGAAGTGAAGCGCACCCTAATGTTATGCATCAAGCCCTCCAGGATCGCGATACAAAGTATCAATTTTCAACCAAATCGGTTCAGCCGTTCTTGAGTTACAAATAGTGTGACTATCACGACTTTCTTTTACATGTACGAGTATAAGGTCTCCTTTTGTAATCTTGGCATTGACAATTTAATGTACAGTAATAAGTATTTATTCATTCATACTCATTATTCACAAAGAAACAATGCATTGGTCATTGTAAAAAAGTTATTAATGTCGTCCAAAAGAACGGATATTATAAATTAAGTCGCTCTAACCGTATTTGCTGACGAGATAAAGGGTATTTGATTTTAATAATCAATTATTATCAACATAATATGATAGTGTGTTGCGGGCAGGCGTGATTGTAGGCAGTTATATTGTCAAGTGGTGAATATCACTGATATAGAATATTGCTAATGAAGCCTCCAAGGCCCCGGCCGGTTGTGAAGATTCACCGTATATGTAAAATGACGTCACATGACGTAGCCATATTTGCACGCTGTAGCGATTTGCGATTACCATTTTGGTCGGTGTACAAGAGCAGTTTTTCGAGCATTGTCGCTATAGACAGATTGGAGGGCGTTTTCTAAAATTAGATCCTTTGAAATATCATGTTCTTACGTTTCATAAATACAGAGATACAATGATCTTAGAAACGTTGTTGGGCTCGTCAATATGAACAACTTTGACTATGGCGACAATGTGGGGAAATTAAAAAAAATTTAATCCCCCTACATGTCATCTTCCGAGCCAAAATATTGTCTATTTTGTATGGAGATGAAAAACATTATTCGCGTTTCCCCGCATTGTCGCCATAGAAAATGTTGTTCAAATTGACGAGCCCAACAATGTTTCTAAGATGATTGCTCGGGTCTTTTTACACTCTGTACAGTTGATAAAATAACTGTAATTAATAAATCTTCGCGTGTAATCCCTTATGATTAATCCCTTTTTAAGAGATCTTGTCTTTCCAGTACATATTTGAACATTACATACAACAGTCCAACTAGCTGACCCGTAAAATGGGTTTTGGTCGTAGAAGTTAATAATAAAACTGAGTTTGCATATAGAAGAATAGAACATCGAATAAAATGTATGTACTATTTATTACATGCATTTCGTACATTTATTTATTTAAAATATTTACAAAAAGGCCGACAGCGCAGGGCCAAAGCACACTTCATCATATAGGCACGGATAGGTACAGTACATACGACCTATTCTCGGATTTACTGAATGTAAATTTTTAACTATTTATATCTTAGGGCGAAAGATTGTTTAATAATTTTGTTTTCACCTTCCAACCTAGAACACCACGCCATACTGGGAGCAAATTAATTAATATTCCTTTAACTTGTCCTCCCGCAGTATAATAAACGGTTTCGCCATACCGCTGAAGAGCGAGCACAAGCAGTTCTTGGTGAAGGTGCTCCTGCCGCTGCACAAGGTGAAGTACCTGTCCGTGTACCACGCGCAGCTCGCCTACTGCGTCGTGCAGTTCCTCGAGAAGGACGCCACGCTCACCGAGCCCGTCGTGCGCGGCCTCCTCAAGATCTGGCCCAAGACGTGCTCGCAGAAGGAGGTTAGTATAAGGGTACTCTGATACACACGATAATAAGTGGCATGCTTCTGCAGCGATTCCCATAACCGAATGGCGCGAACCGCCAGGATGTGGAATGGCTTGCCGGAGTCTGTGCTTCCTGCGCAGTACAGTTTGAAGATCTTCCGGGCATGGGTTAATAGGTACCTAGTGAACATGTGTGCTCCGTCGAAGACCACATCGCTGCTTAACATGGTGGTCAAACATAAATGCTCATTGTGTTTAAAAAAAATGTTCTTATTACGAGTCGAAGGGAGTTTGTCATATACGACTTGGTGGTTACTTACTGGAATAGCCCTATTATGTGACAAAAAGTCAGATGTCAAAAGATATAATGTTATTTTCTTTAACACAATCTAATAAACACTAAAGAGATTACTTAGTACTGAGGTAACTGGTGTTGTATTAGAAATGTATGTTTTTGACATGACGCACCACGATTTTTGCAAATGTTTTTGGATGCACTTGTAGAGGCCTCCAGTAGCTTATTTTGAGGGGTTTTTGGCGAATGTACCTCCGCGGCAAGTGTAAAAAAAATGCCTATAAATAAATAACTATGTATGGTTCGCTGAAGTTTAATGATAGGACCTTCCGTAAAATAAGCATTGAATAGTTTATTTTATCTTCATTTATCGTGCGTTTGTTTGGTTATTCTGGCTTGAGTGGTTTACCTGAAATATTAGATTTAAAAATACCTCGATGATATCTTGTTGTATCAAATATCTCTGAAACAAAAGACTTCTTTGAGGGCTGATTTTTGGCCAATAGTAACTTTGGCACAAAACGGTGCACCACCAAGAGAATCAGCCATATAGCTTTCGGGGGCCAGTCTTGTTAGCTTAGCCTGCTAAACCCTTTGATATACCCCGCGTGTTTTGCGTTCAGGCTTCTTGAATTTGCTGACCCTTGATTCCAATAGCAAGCCGGTTAGCTAGCCGGGATAAACGCTATTGGGTGACGCTATTATCGCTACTGTACTGTACACATTTACTTTTCTACTTACTGAAGTTCCTAAAGTATCCGGGAATTCGGAGGTAAAAATCAAACTGTACTAATTAAATTAACGTTTTTGCTCCAGGTGATGTTTTTGGGCGAGATAGAAGAAATCTTGGACGCCATTGAGCCGGTTCAGTTCGTTAAGATACAGGAGCCATTGTTCCGACAAATAGCCAAATGTGTTTCCAGTCAACACTTTCAAGTAAGTTTTTTTTAACATTTTTAAACAAATGTTTCACTTTATGTATATAAATAAAATTGCAATAAATACCTTTTCGATTTGTCTGTCCACTTTGAGAATCATGAATAGGCGTGAATTGTGTTTTAGTTTATTGGTATGTATGTAACGCAAAATACGGTATTAAAGTTTAAAAGTAAAAGACAATATAAGTACTCATGCTTGTACCAGGTAATACGGTTCTGGATTTTATAAAAAAACATCAACTCGAAAGTTTGATTTCATGTTTGTTAGTCTTTCCATAAAAAATGGCCCAGAGTTCAATGAAACTTTACAGTACCGAGCTTATACATAGGAATAACACATACACCCTTACTAATAAACTCGGTGTAACTTAAACCGAAGTTGTTACAGTTCTATTGAAACTGGTTATGCTGTATTTGACAGACAACTGACAAGTTGAGCTTGGGAATAGTTGTACCGCGATTATTAGGAGGACCCATAGACTATATATATTATCACGCATCTCCCGCACGAATGGGCTAAACTGTGGGTTATAACGATCTAGTCAAACATTGTTATTGTTTTACATATATTACTCAGTGGCGTGCACGCCATATAGGCCAAAAGGCGCTGCC
The DNA here is from genome assembly GCA_012932125.1 of Conopomorpha cramerella. Lineage (NCBI taxonomy): Eukaryota > Metazoa > Arthropoda > Insecta > Lepidoptera > Gracillariidae > Conopomorpha > Conopomorpha cramerella. The sequence goes on along the minus strand of SJJU01008393.1, from coordinate 8,444 downwards.
TACCTTAGCATTTTGGTTACCCGACCTAATAATAGAGTTATTGCTGGATCCTTTTTTGCTGTACTCACGACATGGCTAACGAAGGTCCTGTGTTTTGTGGGTGAGTAGATAGACAGGTACCTGTGTTTCATAAAGACGAGTTACCTATACATAGGTGTCACAATCCTTGGGGATTACTGCCTACCTTGTCGTAAAAGCCAGTGCACGCCACTGATATTACTCCTGTATACCTAAATAACTCACGCATTATTTCTTTCCGCAGGTGGCAGAGCGGGCTCTATACTACTGGAACAACGAGTACATAATGTCTATGATGGAGGAGAACAATCACGTGATAATGCCGATAATGTTCCCGGCGCTGTACCGCATCAGCAAGGAGCACTGGAACCAGACCATCGTGGCCCTCGTTTACAACGTGCTCAAGACATTCATGGAGATGAACTCTAAGCTCTTTGACGAACTCACCGCCAGCTATAAGGCCGAGAGACAGAAGTGAGTATGCTAACTAATCTTATTAATTTATAAAAAAAAAATACACTTCACGCCTTTTAATCCCAAAGCGGGGTAGGCTCTGCCACGGTTCACCAAGCGTATTTTAACCCAACGTGACAGGGGGTGAGCCCATCGCCGTTATAGGGTTCACACACCTTGTGGTGTGTGGGTTTCATCACGATGTTGTCCTTCACCATACGAGCGTTGCGTTGCGTACATAAGCTCTGAAAAAGAGTCCCATTGGTACAAGTCCAGTAGCCGACTCGAACCCGCGACCTCTCGGTTACAAGTCAAGTATCCGACCAACTGGACCACAGACGCTGCTATTATTTATTTATGTGTTCATTCATTCATATTTTGTGTACTTCTTATACACAGAAAAGCAAACATTAACAGTATTAAATAAGTAGTGCACCTAGACACGTGGCAACTGCAAAAGGGTTCCGATCCAGCATGTACTTTGAATTATGTGGATAAATACAGAATTCCCAGGTTTGATCGTGCGTCAGCAGTCTAGCAAAAAAAAGTATATACTTGAAGTGTTGTGAATATTTAAATGCATTCAAAACAGTGTGTCTGCACGACTGGATTGGCTACACGACTACCAATCACATCCCGAGATCTGGGTATGCAGAATGTATGTGTGTGTATGTCCACAACGATGATTTGTATGTGTCTGATACAAAACTGAATTGAAGTTTGACTGATTGCCAAGTAAAAAATCTTATATTATGAGCCTTATAACTACTATTTATTGTATTGTACCGTACCGTGGGCCTCACGGTCTCAGGTCGGGTATCTTTACGAGTTAGGCTAGGAATGTGTATGATGAAGCGCATAATAACATTGTCCCCGTCGGGCGCAGGGAGAAGAAGCGCGAGAAGGAGCGCGAGGAGCTGTGGAAGCGGCTGGGCGAGCTGGAGATCTCGCGGCGCCGCGACTGATGCCGCCACTTCCATTCTTAAATAAGTTCAAACTTATGTATTATTATTGATGCATCATCGATTGTACCGCATTTCGATTCACCGATAAATATATTCATCGGGCACCTCCCCCCGGCTTTCGGCTGACTATAATATGATTGTACAAAAGAAAACTTTTAGGAAATGTCAAAGTATAATTGGTGGCGGTAGCGCGCCGCCCGCCCGGCGCCGCCGTACTATGTCGTATGAAATTTTCATTTATTGTAGACGCTCGATAAAACATATTATGTAATTTTGTCGTACTATCGTTTTGTATAGTTACATAGTGTAAATAGGCATTTATTATTTATTATAAATTTGTAGCAGTATGGTTTTATACGTAGCTGCGGGAGCGGACCGGCTTGACGCCTGGGGAACGCCTGTGCGTCACACAGCGATAACACTACATGTTAATTTGATCATATTGGATTAGAACAATGCTAAAGTAGTTATAATAATTTGTAAGGGAATAGTCATTAATTTGTATGATATTACTGTAGCATTAATTTTTTCTATCGTGAGTGGGTGCGGCGCAACGCTGCCGAGCGTATTGTAATGTATGTACACTATGGAAATGTTTGTTATGTATAATGTATTAACATTGCAAAAATTATATATGATACTTATATATAAAATTACTATTATAGAACACAGTATGAAAATAAAAAAGTTGACACTAGCGCGTGTATCTGGTTGGAGTGTTGTGTGCGCCGCCCGCTGCCCTTCCCTACCGAACTGAGTTGCGAACGTACAGCACTGCATTGGAAATACACAAGAAATTTTCACATTACTGGGCTTTTCATTTCAATGCAAGACGACGGGACCGGGCGTGGAAATGGGCCATATGTTTAACACCACGAGGTCATACTCGTGTGTCCTGTGTATATTCCTTTGTAGTTGTTAGGAACCATGTCCTGCTCATAGGCTCTACTAAATGGCATGGCCAGTATTGTTCACGGGTGATTTTTCACTAATTCTTACACTCATAAATGTTTAGTTTATGGTCATAACATTCAATAGAGCCTTGGGAAAGAATGATAATACCTTTGGGTGGGTTTTTTTGGGATTCACTAAATAGATTGAAGAGGAATTTAGGTAGGTGTATGTCGATGCAAGTCCTAGATATTACAAGTACAAAGTTTATTCATAAAAACAAAAACACAGTTTTGTGTAAGAAAGTGCTGATGTAATATTTTTTTTCTATTTGAGTTGCATCGTCATCCGCATAATAAATAAACATATCGCTAAAATTCATTATAAATAACTCAGTCTTCTCGCACGGATTTTGGAAGTCTGTGTTGCATCATTTTTTAAAGAAAAGCGCACTGACATGTTATTAAAAGTTTAAAACGGGTATAATAGCGAGAAAATTAACACTTACATGTGCCGTGGTCACGAGTTAACTCACTGTGTAACTGTTCTTACTACTTAATTTTCGTGCTATAGTACCCATTTAAAATTTTTAATAGTCTGTGTTACGTCGGCTTTTAGAGTTGTGACATGTGGCTTAACATAACAGGAGTATAGACTCCAAAAGAAATGTGCGGAAAAAGCTGGTTATTTGCATCTTCAAACGGTCATTTGCATCGTTTGCTGTACTATATTGGAAATATAGTATGGGGACCTTTAACCATTAGCGCTCACTGTAGACGACGCTTTATTTTGAACTCTATTACTCGGTCATAAAGATTAAAATCAATAAAGAAAGTAAGCAGTCGGGTGGGCATTAATGGGTCAAAGTATTACAAATTACACTTTACGAGTGCCACCTTATCAGCTGGATCAATAGGTATAAATATAAGTCTCTTCAATATCAAGTTCACGTCTGGTTACCATGGCAACGGTAACTCCAAACAGTAGACGATCGTTCACTTTGTGTGTGCTGAGTTGGTATACTGAGATTCTGCAATAAAATGAAGGAAATAGACTACAGGATGTTTCCTCTACCACCGACGCCTCCGCCGACTATGCCGTCAGGGCTCATTCAGCTGATGGAAGGTCTTAGTAGAGACGTCATCAAGAACAATCCCAGTGATCTCTACCAGTTTTGTGCCGACCACATGAAGAACTTGCTCGACCTCAGAGGTATACAGCGTAAGTGTAGGAAATGTGCATAAGTCATAAATAAAATAGAATGTGCCTCTATCCACTTCATGTTGTATACACAATTCGCAGTAGATATTTGTATACAATTTTAATCTAAATACTTTGGTTACGTTCTATTTTCAGAAGGTCGAAAACCGCCAGTAAAGAAATCTTTGGAAGAAAAAATTGTTGCGGCGCAAGCCAAAGTCAGACAAAGAGCAGAGCAAAGACGTGCTGTCTTTGACCGAAGACATAATGTTAATCGAACTGCGAACGACCTTGAACCAGCAAAACAAGTTGAGGTTTTCGATTCTAAATCGGTGGCTGTTCCTGACGAACAATCGATGGAACCTGATGACGCCGTTCCAATACTAAAGGCGAATGTTCCATCAACAATAGTTGATATAATTGAAAAGGAACTTGTCGAAGAAAAAAATGACATCCAAAATTTAGAAGAAAGTAACGTAATAAACACTCAAAATGAAGAATCTCAACAAGAGGGTATTACAGTGTCAGAATTGGATATTCCTACCGAGACTCCTTCCGAAAGCGAAATTACTCAAATTGACGATAATGTTAATGTGTCTGAAAACAAAGTTAGTATGGATAAAGATGATAAAATAGAAACTGATCCAAATGATTTAAATAGTGCGGGATTGGAAAATGAATCTGAAGAAGCAGTAGGCACTTTGTCAGAACTAGATAAACCTACCGAGACTGCTTTAGAAACTGAAATTCCTCAAGTCGATCAGAATGTTCATTCTTCTGAAAACGTAGTTATCTTGGACGAAGCTGAAAAAAATGATGTTCCGGATGAATTTAATGACGTCTCGGATGCAGGAAATAAAGATCATAGCAATGATAAAGTGAAAAACAGCGAGGATCAAATAAACGGTTCTAATGTGCAAACAGTTACATTACAAAAAGATAATGAAAGCGGAGATCAAGTAGAATGTAAAGAAGAAAACAAAGATTTGCCGATAAAAGAAATTCATTATCCTGAGAATGCTGATGTTGACAATAAAGAAAACAGTGATGAAAGTCCATTGTTGCAACAAGACACCATTAATGCCTTTGATAGAAAAGACTCCAATGAAAATTCATCTACTCCCGATTTACAAGACAACACATCGGATCAACCAACAGATTCCGATAAGTTCGCGAATGTAGATCAACCTGAGCAAATTGAAGAACAGATGAGCTCTGAGTCACAGCCCAATACGGAAGAGGTCATAGACCTCGCTAGAACTAACCCTCCAGATGAAACGATTAATGTCGAAAAGAGCGACAATCATGAAATGACAGAAGTGATCCAAGTTCGTGATGAAGATCCTTCCACTGCAATCGAGGTCAATACCAAACAAGATTCACCTGAAAACACGGTAGATGTACCGTTAAATCAACTAGATGAATTAGATGCTACTAAAGAAAACGATCAGAAACCTTTCCTAGCTACTGAAATATCAGAGACTGATGAAGATGAGACTAGACTGTCAAATGATAGTCAAACTACAAGTAAAGATTCAACGAAAACGGACCAAATTGAAAAAATACGTAACGATGTTCAGTTACCCACTAACAACTCTTTATCGGACACATTGAATGAAGAAAGCAGTTTTTCAGATTTAATGAATGAAGCAAAGAACGTGGAACAAGGTCAAGATCAACCAATGGATTTGGAAACAGCAGCTGTCACAATACAAAAAGTATTCCGAACATATCTTTTTACAAGAGGATCCACACTAGAAGACGTATCAAACGAAGACGATACCTCATTTAACATGCCAGAGGATCTGTCATCCGATGAAATACGTGATGGGCTAAAGGTAAAGTTCATACTTGAAAAGGTATTAGTTCGATATCGTAAATTGACCATCCAAAGGGATAAACGTTTTTAAGTTCGCGCGCAAATTTGATACCGTAGTTATTTACTTATTTTAGCTAATATTTAGAACCCTTTTCGCAGGTTGAAGGGGATTTCACAGAAAACATGGACACTGAGAGACGAGCGTTGGGTTTGAATAGAATAGACACAGTTTTACAAACCGTCAACGAAGAAAAATCATTATCACTTTCAGATGATTCTTCTACATTTTCGAGCGCTGCCACAGTAATTCAAGCCCATGTTAGAGGGTTTCTAGTTCGAAACAGGTTGCATTCGCACAAAACAGCGTCGACCAGCTCCCTTATAAACTCGGACGGCCACTCTAATTCCCTAGATGCCGATAATGAACACGGTAAAAATAAAACTGTCCTAAACATTCATATTGTACCAGAAGACGGTGACAATTTCATGAGAGATGAAAGTCTTTGCACTTCAGTTGATTTACCTTTGGACGTGAGCCCTCCTGCATCTATGAGTGTCCAATCGCTGGGTCACGATATAACGGAAAAACGTAAACATTTGAAGAGAGAAGACGCGTTTCAATCAGCGTCTCCGCCAAGCAATAACAGCGGCAAAAGTGACGACATCGTGTCATCTGGTGAACATGATCAGAAGCTTGAGAGCACTACTACAAGTCCGGTAAAATTTGACGAACCTTTTAGTGGAGAGACCACTCCCACTAAGAGTACAACTACTGCTGAAACGATCATAGAACAAACAACAGTAGTAAACATCGACGATGGCGGCAAGTCGAGTTCCGACGAACTAGACGTTGTGAGTCCATTTATGACTAGTGAGGAGAAAAACATAAACTCGATATCGGCAGATGAGCCGGCGAGGTTGTTGCATTCTAGTGAGTTTCACGAGGTCGTGCTGCCGACGGCGGTGGTGCGAGCCGAAGGGCCCGCCGTGCGCGGTGAGTGAAGGCTACCCATTTGGCAGGTGAAACACTTTCTCTTTCATTTTCTTTTACCGCTTATGCATGAGGGTATCCATCATTGAACCAGGTAAATTCAAAGGGATCATTATTTATTTGCACACTCCTTCCACATTTCGTTCATCTATCTATCCACTAAGGAAGATTAGCTGGCTGACAAATTTTCTTTGTCGAATCACATTAGGGGATTACATTGCATTGGCATTAAGATAGAGATTGTAAGAGATTATATTTTACTACAATATGTTATCATATCATCAAGAAAACTCACAGTATGCCTGGTTCAATGTGGAATGATAAATTCCTGTTCCTATTAAGCATTGTGGTTAGCCGAATTCGCATTCACAGATTTTTCACAGACATTACATACATAAAATAAAGGCACTGTCATAATCCATATTATTAGTTAATAGTTTCCCTTTGTAGACCTAAATAGCATTAATTGATTTAAACCATGCTGAAGTCGGAGCCTTTATTTCAATAAGACACTTCTGACTTTAATTTCACTGAGTATGACAGTTCATGTACGTTGCTACCTACCTACCTATTAAATTGTTAAATTATTGATAATCCAGCTGTATTAAAAGATCCGGCAATGCTACGTTTAAAGTAATTGCACCCTTTGATGCAGATGCTCAACTAAATTGTTCATTGAATCACTGGTTGAACAATAAATTATATATACATACACCTCGGTTATGTTTGTACAACTGTACAACAATAACAAGTAATACAAAATTATTGTCCCGACTTTTTAATTTACAACTTCTTCATAATGGGGAATTTTCTTTGACGTTTTTCTGACAGATTTTTGGGCTTAGAACTGTCATACTTTCCAAACAAAGTTTGACCATTCCCCTTAACATAGGAGGTAAGGTAATAGATATGATTATAAGTGGCTAGATTAGGACACGTGCACAACATGTATCCTAGAGCATCGCTAGTTAAAGTATGTAGTTGGACATACGTTACAGAGGTGTATCATTAGTTCAAACAGTTGAACAACTCGTATCAGAGTAGCTATTTCCCCACTCATCCCAATCCATCGTTCTAGTATTCTAAAGGTGTGGATTTACTGGAAAGGATTTGTGTAATAATACTTATGTACGTGCTTATGTATTTTTATATTGCAGGGTTCGAAAATGCGCTCGTCTATTTCCTGGTGTGGAATCAAGTCGCAACCAAAGAGCATCGGTCATTAAAAATAAGTGATAGTTGATAAGTTGATGCCCTTGTAGGTAGATATTTAAATGCAAAGGTTCATAATCAGTTGCCATTTACGAGAAGGATACCCTGCCGCTATGGGGATAGCGATAGGGGTAGTGCCAGGTCACTAAACTAAAACCTCTTTGATGCGTTGTACCTATATCCTAGTTTATAATCAATAAAGAGTTATTCATAAATCTTGTTTTGTTCGACCTATCGACATCTATAAGGAATTTTCTAATTAACGGGTTTCCATTCTGCCTGCCGTAAACGTCACACTCCATACAAAATCGCGTTGACAGCAACGGGAACGAGAGGCTCAAATTAAGTATTAATGGAACAAGTAACGCTAGGGAGGGGCTGGGGGATAAGGGATTAAGGTTCAACGAGTTACATTTAGACTGAAATATTGATAATCTGACCATAATATGGGAAGTACCGACCATATTGTTACTTTGACATATATTGGCTGTTTGGACTTAAGCCTTAGTCCAAACGTAGTAAAAAAAAATGGTTTGACACCGTTGACACCTTTAACTGACATATTGATTGATTTTGATTACCATTTTCTGCAAATATTTTGTAATTTTTGTGGCTCTGTTTTTGTGGTTTACTGTGTACGAATAATATTTGTAATGCCTTTACCACCGGCGCTTGCTGCCCGTTTAGCTAAGCGAGGCATAATCAAAACGCAGGAACCGGACAAAAACTCGCAACAACCACAAACGAACGAAGAAATCATTGCTGAAGATTATGATGATAAGGCCGCAGAGCGTGGGGCCGGCAAACAGGAGCGTTTCTGGGCGGGTATAGAAGGAATTAACGTTGATCCCATAAAAGGGCATAAAGGCTGTCCCAACAAGAGCAATATCTACCA
>SJJU01008392.1:0-15247 GCA_012932125.1 Conopomorpha cramerella | reverse complement strand
GATTGGTCTCCTACCTAATTCCCCAGGCCTGTACCAATGACTTATCACCACATTTTGAATAAATTATGAATGAATTCAGTTTTTGTAAAAAATATTCTTGATTGAAATCTTCTAAAATGTACTTGATCCCTAGAAACTTTTGATGTGTGTATCTCTTCTTATTTACAAATCGCCACAGTTGATTTAATTTTGGGTTTTTTTTAAACAGGGTGAACAAGTTTTTGACCAGCTTATTGTATGGTCTTCCAAAATCGAAATTTACGTTGCAATAAGACAATGACCTGTGATGAATAGAATGGAAATGATTTGGGGAGGCCTTCGTCCAGTAGTGGACGTCATATGGCTGATGATGATGATGATGATGACGCTTAAAACGTTAATTATAAACTACACTAAAAAAACTAATGTAATAAACATAATGTAACAATTTTTATAGAAGGAAAGCCAAATATGAACTATTAAATAACTGCGGCTATATTACTAAAGTTTCATTTCGTACCTACATACTATATAATTATAATATAAACTTTCTTAATTACTCTTAACTATGGACGGAATATCTGACGGGTACAATTTATACAAAATACGCCTTAACACTACGTTTTAAAAACGATTACATAATATCAAAAACCTACGTCTAATAACATTTTGAATAAACACTAAGAATATGTAAGTACAAATTGCCACGAGAGAACAAAATACATAATTATATTTTATATGAAAAACTATACTAAACAATTCTACTATTAAAATAGTATTATAATACAAAATACAAAGCAATCTCATACACATAACTGCAAGTAAATATATACCTATTACCTATGTAAAGATGGTATGTACATAAATATGTAGGCAAAGTCTAACCGCGCCCGCTATACCTGTCGGGCCTTGGTTATTGCTCGAGAAGGAGGTGGGTCAATTCAGTTACGTCAACGCAACGGCATTCCCACTCCCCACCTCCCCGCGCATTACCTAAGGCGCAGTACACCGGCTGCGGGCAGACTAGTAACGTTTTTTTATACAAAAGTGAACGTCTGGTCTTATTTCATATAAAAATTACTGAATTTGGCAGAATTCTTTTTTTTTAACAGTATTTTAGTTCCGTTGTATTGAAAAGACCACTCGGAACGATGTATCCAATGGCTCAAACAAAATTATTTTGTCAAAAATACAAAAATATTTGTAAAATTAATACACTAAAAGTCGGTAAGACTCGATTGTAATATAACTTATACAAGAATAAAAAAAAAGTATCGAAATTCATTGAACACACATTGAGCGAAGTCGTTCATTTACTGCAACATCGCGATATATCACATTTTTTTTGTTATTGTGAAAAGAATCCTTAGTAATAGTAATAAGATTGTTATTTCAACAGTGTCACATTTGGAGATGTCACGTTAGTCAAATTCAAAGTCAAATCATTTATTTCATCATTATAAGTGCTATACCATACAGATATACAGTAGCATAACACAGAGCTTGATGAACGTCATTTATGACTTTAAAACAAAAGTAATCGTCCAGTTGTTTCAGTAAATGAGCGACTTGATAACAACATTTATTTATTTGGGCCCGTATTCTATTAACTACCCACTCAAGTGTCGCTTGAGCACAGTTTGTCTCTTTTACACAAACAGGGTTAGACGGCCGTTACTTGATCCGAGATCTGCTCTCGAGGAGAGTTCCAGAATACGACTCGAGTATCATAAAAGTCACTGACAAAACTTGCTTTCAATGAAATTCGAACGCATTTTCCTATCCATTCTAAAAACCTGGGTAGAGTCAAGGACTGTCGGAGAAAGTGTTATCTGTATTAAAAAAAAATGGCTGGTTCATCAATATTTTTTTTATCACTATGTACAAGTGTTTGACTACTATCCTGATGTTAAACAGCGACGTGGCCTACGATGGAGCACACATGGTCATTAGGTAGCTATTCACCCGCGACTTGTAGGTTGGATAACGCTCCGGCAGTCCTTGAATGCACCAGCTTATTATTCTACGTAAGTTTAGGACTAAGTGGTCTTAATTAGTGGAATGTTTCGTATGGACGAAGTCACTTACTTACCTAGCTTAGACTAGACACTACACATAAAACATAGATTGTATATTTTTCACTTAGGTAGACATTAGACGATACGTTTTGATCTCAGTTTTACCACAGTCATGATTGTGATTGACGGATTTCCTATCGTCTAATGTAGTGAATGATGTTTGAATTAGTATTAGTAGTCATTCCATAAATCATAACTGATGGAATTGAATGACGCTTGCATGAGCGTCTAATGTCTGCCTTAGAAATTGTGATGACAAAAATGTGAATATTTCAAAAAACATCGTCAAGTCTGTGTTATTTGTGGTTAAACTTTTCATGAATACTGTATTCGTTACTAATAACTATGTAGGACGGAAAGATTGTAAAAAGGACATTACTATGAATATCGTTTTTTTTTTAATAAAATTTATTATTTTACAAAACCTAACTAATGTCTTTTAGGTTGCTGCTGTCGAGAATTTTCTCCCTATACCTAATACTTAGTACTGTTTTATATACCTCTACTTAGTTACAAACTACACGTTTTTCATACTTACATTACATAATATATTTTGCTTTAAGAACTATAAAATAGCTGCCCGGGCAAACTTTGTTCGAGCATATCGATGAAAGAAGGTAGGTAGTACGAGGATAAAAGCTATTTTACGAACTACAAAAAAAATATTTTGCTATTTTCTCAAAAGATGACGCTACCGTGTTCCGTGTCAATCATCAATCAAACCCTCTTTGACTGAAACATCTTGCAACAACATCAATCGATAGTGAAAGAAATGTCACTTCGTTTTTAGCTGTAAGCTTCTGATTGACAATCGACACAGAAAATGAGTTTTATAATACCCCATTACCAATAAACGCCTTGTAACTTATACCAAAGTTATTACAGGTCTACGAAAACTGGTTACTCCGTATTTGACATACAACTGACAACTTAAGATGAGCCGATAATGTCGGAATGGATATACCGCGTTTATTTTTAAAGCACTATAAGTTTTACTTATTTCACACGTGCAATAGATAGACATGGCACTTCGGGACATGTATGCGTATCATTTTTTAATGAAACGCGCACAGACATTATTACTCAATATTGTTCACCGGGTGTATAGGCGCGAATATAACCAAAGACAAGCTCGAGCTTACCTTTGTTATGCGTATGTTTGCTATACGTACGTAACTACGTAGAGTACTTCCAAACAATTCCATTATCAGCGCATTTCTTAAAGATTTTCTACTGCATGTTCCTTTTAGAATCGAATCGGACAGTTCGGTTTGTGGGCACATTCTATTCCTGCATTGAGACATGGGAAACTTCCTCTAGTACAGCTCGGCAGAGATAGCATGACATGAAAATAGAACTTTAACAAACACGCGGGAATACATACATACATACACTTCACCCCTGTCTCCCAGAGGGGTAGGCACAGACTACAGATCTCCATTTGTCACGGTCCTGACATACCCCTTTCGCTTCATCTATATTCATACATCTTTTCATACATGACCTCCGGTTTCGAGTTAAGTACTTTTCACGTGGGAATATCATTCATTAAGAACATTAGACTGTTATAGGCATTTCTCGAGCTAGTGTCTGTATGCGCAAAGGATTTTGTAGGGTTTTTTTTATCGTTAAGAACAAGCGTTTGACCACCATCCTACCTGATGTTAAGTAGCGATGTGGTCTACGATGGAGCACACTTGTTCGTGTTCAGTTGCATGCAATGATACCAATAAATCCTTTCAGCTAGCACTATTAACAATACAACACTATTGTTATTTAATGCAAACAGCCCCACTAGTAAAGCGCTCCAAAAACACCTGACAAGACACATCAGGCAATGCGATTGGTTGAAACAATCCAAGTCGCACGATGTGTGACAAAGCAGCCAATCACAGCGCGTATTTGTTCTATGACGTGTTTTTCTTGATGCGCTTGCTAGGCGTGCAGACAGGCATTAGACAGTGGACAAGGATAGTGATACTAAATGGTATTAAGCTGTGCGACTGAGCGAACTTGTTGCTTGTACTAACAAACCTATTCTAACCCTGTTAAAGAGAGCGCTCTGGAAGTATAAGTTGGGAGTAAGTACTTGGACGTACGACATTGCAGGTTACTACCCCGGTCGATCAATATGTCAATCAACACCTGTACAACGTCAGTAAATACTGACAACGTACGTCAAACGAACGATTTGCCCAGCAGAGTTTTTAGACAGAAAAGTTTTATACTCGCAATGAACCGAAAAGTATTAAACTATTTAGTTAGAGAAGGAAAAATATAGTTTCCATCTATTTGTCATTGATTTAGTAGTAATACGATGACACACAGATAATAATACATTGGAAAATACAACACAACACAAAACATTTCACAAAAAGAAACAACTACAGCTATGCTGAGAATTTATTACACCCGAGTCGAACTCGCGTTCTAAGTATATAATAATAATTACTTATATACAAGTACATAAGAACCTATACATCTATATAAAATGTATGTAAGCAGCTGCCTGATAGTTTTGAAAAACACCGATTAGATACATTAATACAATCTTAGTTCTTCAGATCTTATTTACTATTTAATTCTATTATTGCTCTAGAAAACACATAATCATTTTTACTACACTAGATGTCTCGGCAAACGGAAAGGAAAGTCGCTTACGTACCCCGTGTATTGGATGAAATACACCGTTCAAACCTTCCCTGGACTTCCACGTGTAATTCAAGACCAAAATTAGCCAAATCGGTCCAGCCGTTCTCGAGTTTTAGCGAGACTAACGAACATCAATTAATTTTTATATAATAAGGTTATACAGTATGTAAATATAATGCGATACAAATTAAATAAAATGACAAAGAAACCTTTGTTTCAAAGTGTTTTTATATCGATAAGAAGACTCGGGACTTTGTTCACTGCTGTTTTTGTCGGAGGTAAAAGTGACGACTTCAAAATTACATATACTAAAGCACCAGTGAACTCTACAGATATTATATTGCCATAGTGCCCCGTTGGATCATAAATAACCTACAAGACGTTAGGACTTAGAAGTAGGTAAGTATTAGGAATGTAAAAATTGCCGATTCTATATCCCAGTGCCTGCGTTGTGCCTTTCAAGAGGATTTTATCACTAATTCATCGGAATAAGGTCTAAAATTAAATAACTATATGCTATATATATAAGACTTATAGTAATTATTACCTAATGGGGAATTTTCAAACTGCATAAATTTCTCATCTGGATGTCGCTAGTAGGTGTCCAAGATGTTATGATACTTCTGTCAGTTATATTTTAGTACGTTTTTTATTATTTGGGTAAGTTATCAAACATCAGACACTTTTTTAACATGTAAGAAAACAATAAAAAACCTGTAACCTTCAATACGCACCGCTTGAAGTTAGTAATTTTGTTGACATGTATCCCCCCTAATGCAGCTAGCGCCATCTGTCATAAATAAGAGAAACAAGGGCCCTGAAAATTCCCCATTGAAAACGTACCTGCCTATAAAAATAAGTAGATACCAGATAACACACTCTACAAACAATAGGTACAAAGTACCAGTGGCGTGCACTGACTTTTACGACAAGGTAGTCAGTAATCCCCAAGGATTGACACTTATGTATGGGTAACTTGTCTTTACGAATTATAGATACCTACCTATCTACTCACCCACAAAATACAGGACCTTCGGTTAGCCTATGTTGTGAGTAGAACAAAAAAAGATCTAGCAATAACTCTATTATTAGGTCGGATAGCCAAAATACTAAGGTAGGCAGAGTCTTTTTGCCTATATGGTATGCACGCCACTGCAAATTACAATAAAATAATACTAACGAAACTTGAGGAAGACAGCCCATGATACCAAAACCACTTTTCCCAAGTAACATTATATACATATAAAAACGAAAGTTCACAATCGATCTCTTGGTCGTAACCTACCCCTTTTTCCTCAGACCATAAACATCTAGGTTTGCAATCCTAAACTGACGTTTACAGACAAAACGAGACGGATATTGTCGTGAAAAACACGCAGGAGTGAAAGAGTAAGGGACAATATAATATGACCACCATTCTACCTGATGCTAAGCAGCCCGCTCTTCTTAGGCAGCGGAACCACTGTGCGATGTCGTCTACTATGGAGCACACTTAGCACACGGTAGAGACATAATACCCAAGTTATAATGGGGAATTTTCTACCTTTTTCTGACAGTTTTTCGGGTGGAGAACTGTCATTGCTGTCAAACTGTTGTTTGTAGTAATTGAATTGAAGTAAGGTCGAGTTGTTATACTGTGGCAAGTGAACAATGAACCTTAATGTCTAATGACATTCGTGCGAGTTTCAACCTTATGGCAGACTGCACATCATCATACAGCCTTCACGAACGACAGATTGTCATTTTGTATGATGAGATATTTTTTTTTTATTTGTCGTAACTTTTCTATTTGTGTTCTAAAGTACAGATATACATGAGCATTCACTTGTAACGAGCATTCTCGGGAATGTTACATCACACAAAAATACGAGAACAATTTAGCGTTGTTCTGTGCCCCTAGCAAAGCGCTCCAAGAAAGACACGACAAGACATATCAGGCACTGCGATAGGTTGAAACAAGCTGGGTCGCACGACGTGTGACATAGCAGCCAATCACAGCGCGTATTTGTCGTGTTTTTCTTAACGCGCTTGCTAGGGTTGCTGTTTGACAAGTATACAAACGGCGAAAGCTCGATGTTATGTTACAAGTGAATACTCAAGTCGATTAGCACCTTTGGGAAATTTGTTTTTGGTATCATGGCATTCGTTAATATTTTCAATTTAACTTTGTTTAATTAAAAAAGGAAACTATACAGTAATGAATTGGACTTACACAAGTGATACTGGCCGTATTTCTTCTAATACAAATCGTAGGGTAGGTTTTGAGATATTCGGAGACAAAATATAATTTTTCTCCATGCTATTTTCAAAATTTTCTGAATACATATTTTCTTGAAGACAGTTTGAAAATTATTCGCTTAATTATTTAGCAAGATTCCTTATATTATGTGTGATTATCTTGTAGTGGATTACCTATATTGTAAATAATATATATTTTTAGAAACTATTATACTGCGTGTAAAAGGACCCCGAGCAATGGTCTTAGAAACGTTGTTGGGGGCTCATCAATGTGAAAATCTTTTACTATAACGACAATGCGGGGAAACGCAAAAAATGTTTTTCATCTCCATACTAATACTCCATCGTAGACCACATCGCTGCTTAACATCAGGCAGGATGGTGATCAAACGCTTGTTCATAGTAATTTAAATAAAAATAGACATTTTTTTTTGCCTCGGGAGATTTTGTATTGTCGCCATAATAAACGTTGTTCATATTGTCGAACCCGACAACGTTTCTAAGACCATTGCTCGCGATCCTTTTACACTCGGTATTGGCGTAAAAATAAGATAAAACATGGTGTCTAAAATACTTCTAAAATTCCTGATATTGCTTGTAAGAAACATCACTTACCTAAATTCATTACTAATCGTGTAAAATTGATATGATTTATATAATTAACGATAATTAAGTAATTTATTTTATACGTACTTATTGAAATAGTAACTACTTAGGACTAAAAGCAAAAATAATTGTAATTCTAGAATAAAAGATATTGTAAATATTATTTATATTGAGCTGCCTTGAAGGACGCAAATAGTATTAAGTATAAGTATTTTCGAAAATATACAAACAATAATACCTATTAATTGTGCATATTTAAAAAATCACATATAATTTAGTAACACGACGTTGACTACAACAAAACTGAAATTCGATTGCGGTGCCAATATGATTTTCTATCGTGTAATGGGGAATTTTCAGGGCCCCCGTTTCTCTTAGTTATGACAGATGGCGCTAGTTGTATTAGGGGGGACAAATGTCAACGAAATTGCTAACTTCAAGCAGTCCGTATTAAAGGCGACAGTAATTCTTTTTTATTGTTTGTCTACATGTTACAAAAGTGTCCGAAGTCTAAATAACTCGCATAAATAATAAAAATCGCACTAAAATATAAATGACAGAAGTCCCCCTGCCCCCCTAGCACAGCGCTCCAAGAAATAAGTGACAAGACATAAGTATAACCCGCTGCGATTTGTTGAAACTAGCTGAGTCGCACGAAGCGTGACATAGCAGCCAATCAGAGCGCGTATTTGTTCTATGTCTTATCTTTCTTGACGCGCGTGCTAGGCCTGCTGGATATCTACTGGCGACATCTAGATAAGAAATTTTTGGAGTTGAAAATTCGCCATTAGCGCTGTGCAACGCATCGCATGCCCATAAAAGAGGCCTTATGCTTGTTTCTACAGTCCCGCCGCCTTTATCCGACAGCCCAGACGCGCGCCCACCTCACGAACGAAGTTAGTAGCATAACGCATGCGTCCTGCCATAACAGATCATGGCTTGTTTCCTAGTAAAAGAAGGGCTCATCAGTAACTGGCGCTCGTGTCAGTCGCTTGCACTAGTAACCTGTCAGTCGATGCGACTGACACATTGACACTAATGACAGATCCCGCGTGACCCGTACCTCCCCAGTGTGATTTCTTTTAACTTGATATTGTGATGTTAAAAAAATTCATATGGTAATGAAAAAAGTAGCTACGTTTTTTGCAAAATTTGTGATGGACACGGTTTTATTTGTTTAGAATTTTTATTTTCGTATGTATCGATCTAGGTAAATTGTGATGAGCAGTCATAATAATATTAGAATGTGTAAATATTTGTAAAAGTACCTACCTACTAAATAATAATAATAAAGCGAAATATACAAATGAATTTATGTACAAAATCTCATAGAAGTAATACTTCAAAATGGAATGACGTATGGACGGAGTTCGATTGGACAAAATGCGCTTAAAAACTATCTAAATACTACCTAAGAATTGTTTAAGTATAAACAGACACGTGGTGATATTTTTTCATCGTTCGTTAATATTCGGAATTTATCATGAATAGTCGATTCTTCCCGTTATGCTCATTGGAAAAACAAACCAATTGAGCTGCTTATAGAAGTCATTTTAGAATGTACCATGTATAAATATACTGTGCAAGGTGTACAGATACCGATGTTCCTATTTACTTATCACAATCGATTACAATTCGAATGGGGACTTTTCTGTGACGTTTTTCTGACAGATTTTCGGGCGCAAACAAAGTTTGACAGTAATGACAGTTCTCCGCGGGAAAATCGGTCACAAAAATATCAAAGAAAACTCCCCATTGAGTAGAAAATATTCAATGCATTTCGTAGAAAAATGTACTAAAAACCTTCATAAACAAAGATGACTTTCTACAAAAAAAAAACTACATACTAATTAAGTACATTTACCGCAGTTTTGCTACGATGTCGCTGTATACTGTGAACATTCGCTAGCAACCATTTTATTCTTCCTTCGACAAAACTTATATTCCTAGGAACAAATTTACATTTCCAACCTCAACTCTGGAATTAATATGAAATGTAGGCCTTCTGTCAAAAATAGTGCATAGTGAAAATGGGCCTTCTTCTCTACAATGGGGAATTATCTTTGACGTTTTTCTGACAGATTACTGTCAAACTTTGTTTAGAAAGTATAAGTTCTCTTCCCGAAAATCTGTCAGAAAAACGTCAAAGAAAATTCCCCATTAAAATGCCTACTTTTGTTCAACATGGAACTGAGCTGAGCCGTACGGTCGGCCAAGAATGTGCTCCATCACTTTTGAACAACACTTTCTGTGTCAGCAAACCAGCAATAAGGTAGGGTTACTATATTGTGACAAGTGAAAAATGAACCTTAACGTGTGGCGACATTCATGCGAGTTTCAACCTTAGTGTGGTAGGTCAGAATCTTGACCGACTGTACGGTATGTTTCGGTGAGTTTCCACTGGCGAAACATGCACAAGAAAACTTCTGGGTCTAGTAAGCTGGTCATTTTTCCGTAGAAGTACGGACTAACCAGCGTATATGGATATGTAGATATAGTAGAGGCAGTCTCAGTGGTATGGTAATTTTGTCCGGAGGTTGATTCAATATGCACCCTATTCGATGGTGTTAAAGTCCGAACTTAAGTTACCGTATATCAAAATGGGTGCAGAATGAAAATGGGCCTTCTTCTATACAAATAAAGGTTTCATTTTCTGTAGCACCGATTAAAATTAACCGTGGTTCGGAGACTAGACCTTCTCGAGCATGTTTGGCACACCATGCAATACCAACAAGGGACAGAAATATCTAATATACAGAGTGTAAAACGACCCCGAGCAATGGTCTTAGAAACGTTGTTGGACTCGTCAATATGAACAACTTTTACTATGACGAAATGAAAAAAAAATTTCAATCCCCATACAAAATGTCATCTACCGTAGCAAAAATTTGTCTATTTTGTATGGAGATGAAACAAAATTATTAGCGATTCCCCGAATTGTTGCCATAGTTCAATTTGTTCATATTGACGAACCCAACAATGTTTCTAAGACCATTGCTCGGGATCTTTTTACGCGCAATATCTTGATTTAAGAAAATACTAGTCAAAACAAAAAAGAACCACCACTTCTATGATTGTGTTTAAAAAAACCCACGTTTTTTCATTTCATACAAACGCAGGTTAATGAATATAAATACGCTGCGGGCGGTATTTATTTTATTCTGACTAGTGTAATATCGTTTTGGGTATACCCCAAGACAGACTATCGTATCTTTGCTTTTTTTCCACAGTACTTAGAAAATCACGCCCGTTCACTTCAACACTCTGAAGCTGCCAGGGCGAAGCGCACTCAGAAATTGTGGCTCGCTGATGGTTGAGCCGCGGGCGGTGGTGTCACGTTCATCCCCATATTGTCGTAGGAGTAATCCAGTGTGGTATCTTCGGCCGGATGCCTGTTGCTTATGTTGGTGCTAATGGTCTTCGGCGTCGTTGCGCCGACGCTCTTCTCGGTGTGCGAGGTCCTGTTATCCAGGTCGCGGACATTGAGCGGTTGCTGCTGATGCGCGCGCTTCGGCGGCTCCGGGTTCCTGATCTCGAGTTTCAGCTCGTGTTTGGGCAACTTGCCCATCTCAGCGTGCGGGTTGTGGTGCGTCAGATCGCCAGGGTACGCTTTCACGCGGTTCTGAAATTATATCATTTGGATTACTGTTTTTTCAGGTCGTTCTGGGTCAGAGAAGGGTGGGATTTTGGACTGGTTTAGATTTTGAAAGGTTCGTTCTGGGTCAGAGAAGGGTGGGATTTTGGACTGGTTCAGATTATGAAATATATTTTCCAGTTCAATAGAAATTGGGTCGTGTGTCTGTGATCCAGTTGACGTTGGTCGGATACTTGACTTGCAATCGGATGGTCGCGTGTTCAAGTCCGGCTACTGAACGTGTACCGACGGAACTCTTTTTCAGAGCCTATGTACTAGAGCCTATGTATATGTGATTAAACACCGCACACCACAAGGTGTGCCATCCCGATCCTATAGCGGCGATGGGCTCACCCACTGTCACGTTGCGTTACATACGCTTGGTGAACCGTGAGTATTTGCTTAACAAGTGCCTCGGCCTACCCCGCTTTGGGATTAAAAGGCGTGTATTTTCAAATCAAATACAATCGACTAATTGAATACCTAAGGGTAGTAGATGACAAGTGTATTGAAATGGGAAGCCGATGAATTCTCTAGGATATGGCATATTAATCCATAGCTTTGAGATAACGGAACCTAGTCTAGTATTAAATCTATGCTATAGATGACGTACAGTAGGCGAAGAATGTGGTGTATCAGATTTTAATTTGATGACACTTTCGGTGGTACTAAAACACCAATGCCGCTAAGTTGTGCTAAGTGAGAAGTTAAAATGAACCTTAATATCTAATGCCGTGTGGTGAAGGCGAATAAAATACATGAGTCACCACCCAGCCCAGCTTTTCCCGTCATGGGGGTCGTAAGAGGCGACCGATTGAGATCTCCATATAACGGGCAGCAGCGCTCTCTGTGAAACCGCAACACCACTGCGATCGCCCACCCACCTGCCAACGTGGCGATTATGGGCATTTCACCCCAAATGACGGAAATCATTGGGGGGCCTTAGTCCAGCGGTGGACGTTATGTGCCTGGTGAATTTGAACCTTAGTGCAATCTGACAAACCAGATTCTTGGCTGACTGTGATTGTACATCCTTCCATCAGTCGATTAATCATGATGACTCAGTTAATTATCGAAGTCATCCATAGCTTCGGGAAAACCGGATGCGTCTTCAGAAGAATACTAATGACGTGTTGACCACAAACCTTGGACGGCTGCAGCACCTTCTGGATGTACTTCCAGGTGAAGTACGAGCGGTGGGTCCTCAGGAAGCTGACGCAGCGCAGCAGGAGCAGCAGCAGGAGCACCGCCAGCGCCACGCTGCTGATTATCAACGCTACTCGAGCCTGCTGTTGGACGGCTGGAGAATGGCAAACAAATAGGGTTTTAGATACCAGAAAACGTTGTCAATAAAAGAGCTGTAATAGGTGGTTCTTAGATAAATAAATAAATATTTCACAACAACACACACATTGGCTTCATCCCATGTTAAGTAGCTAAAGCACTTGTGTTATGGAAATCAGACAACGAGATATATTTACTTATATAATTTTTTTTTTCATTTAAATATATACATATATAAATAAAACACCCAGACACATCCAACAAGTGCTTAAAAGCTCATCACCTAAGCACGTGTTAGCGGTGGGAATCGAACCCTACGGAGCAGAGGCAGACATGCTGACCACTACACTAACGGGCCCGTCAAATGATAGATGTACCTAAGGCTAGTATTCTGAAACATTAACCAAACACTACTAAGATACGTTTTATTCTTTGTCTGACTCTAATGGTAAGTGTCAAAATGAGACAAATGCACCCTAAGCGTTAAATACCTAGTGATATATTTTTCGTTCAGATATTCAGGCTCTATTATCTGAACTAGCAACTTGTAAGATAGACATTAGACGCTCATGCAAGCGTCATTCAATTCCATCAGTCATGATTTATGGAATAACTACTAATACTAATTCAAACATCATTCACTATATTAAACGATAGGAAATCCGTCAATCACAATCATGACTGTGGTAAAACTGAGATTAAAACGTATCGTCTAATGTCTGCCTAAAGGACGGCACATATTGAAATTCTTTACTTCTTATTATGCTTAATTTGGCGAAAAGTTTCTTGTGATCCTAAGGACCATCTTATGGGAATCTCGAACGTGGGTACATATAAATATATAAAAGGAAAAGCTGACTGACTGACTGACTGACATATCAACGCACAGCCCAAACGGCTAAACTTAGGCAACTGAAATTTGCAACGGACATTGCTTAGGTGCCGTAGGGGTGCACTAAGAAAGGAATTCCAGAAATTCCCAAGGGAACGGGAATTAACGGGAAAATACTTTTTTATGAAATATCTAAACCGCTCAAGTTAGACACTTGAAATTTGGGATGCAGCTACTACTAGACTGCGCGAATGAAATCGCGGGGCGTCCACTAGTCTCGTATATATAGCTTTGTAAAATCAATAAGGTGTAATAAGAGCTACTATGTAAGTCTACGCTTGATACATAATAACCGTATCTTAAGAGATTTCTCTATGTTATACAACTCAGTTGAAAGTTTCCAGGAACTCATATTGCCGGGTAGCATGTAAGCCGGTGGATGTGCACCTGCAAAATTCACAATAAGCTAACATCGTCCGCAAATCTCGGCGTTCGTCGTCGTCATTGCACGCCGCCTGAGGCCGGATGCGGTCGGGGGCGATGGGCTATTCGCGTTACACGGTATGAGTTCGGTAAAAAATGGGGAATTTTCCAAATCCAAAAATTTTTGATCTAGATGTCGCTGGTACGTGTCCAGGATGACTTCTGTCAGTTATATTATAGTACGTTTTTTTATTATTTGGGTAAGTTATTCAATGTTCAGACACTTTTGTAGCATGTAAACAAACAGTAAAAAAAATTGGTTGTCACCTTCAATACTGACTGCTTGAAATTAGTAATTTCGTTGATATTCATCCCCCTAGGACAGCTAGTGCCATCTGTCATAACTGAGAGAAACAAGGACCCTGAAAAGTCCCCATTGACAAATTATTGTAGGTAATATATTTTTTTGTACAATAATCACCATCAGCCACATGACGTCCACTGACGAGCGCCTCCCTCAATGATTTTCATGATTATTTGTGGAAAATGCCAATAAACGCCACGCGAAGTGGTGTTGTGGTTTAACTCACAGAGACAGCTGTTGCCCGTCCTCTGAAGAGTTCTTCGGTAGCCTCTTAGGACTCCCACGAAGGCAAAAGTTGGGCTGGTGTGGAGACACAATACATGTATTCTATTCGCCGTCACCAGACCAGGCTTACAACTAATACAGTAATAATTCGTGATACAGATAATAAGTCGCGGGTGAATAGGTACCTACTGAACAAGTGTGCTCAGGACATCAGGCAGGATGGTGGTCAAACGCTTTTTATTAATGATAAAAAAAGATTGGCTACACCAACTTTTTCATGGCATAAGTACAACCAGAAACGCTCTTGCGATACTGGAAACCATGGTATTTAAAAGTAGTAATACCTACAGCGACTGGAGCTTATTTTCTTAAAAAAATAATTATTAAAGGGATGGGATTGTTTAAGTTATAATGACATGGCTAGTGCTTCATTAAAGGAGTACCTATTTTTTGTAGGTAAAAGTGATTTGTAATAAGGAGTTTACTTAAAAAAAATATCTGTCAAAGATAGTTGAAAACAAAAGAGATGCAGCTACTTTATTCTATGTTCGTTTGTCTTCGGGCTCGATTTTTTGTTCTAAAACTCCTCAATGCATTGTTCTGAGTACATAAGCTTAAGGTACTTGAGATACAGGAATTGCTCCACCATACTGCATCTCCTGTTTAAGATTGCATCTAGGACGGTGGCATCCAATAATAGATATCGATTACTTACACGACACGTCACTTTACTTAGTTATATGCGGTTACTATTTACTTCATCCCATGCTGATGTGGGATGTAAATAGATTTCATCAGCTCCCTTACTTCCTGGCATGTCGTATGAGCCGATCTGTTAAAACTGTCTCAAAAATGTCTAGGCATCAAGTACATTTTAGAAGATTGCAATCAAGAATATATTTTACAAATACTGAATTCATTCATAATTTATT
>SJJU01008388.1:0-21272 GCA_012932125.1 Conopomorpha cramerella | reverse complement strand
GCTGCGATGTGGTCTACGATGGAGCACGCTAACCTGCTCGGTATTTGAATGGTACCAGCTTAACAGAAGTAGGGTAACCTAGCTTCTAGGCATGACCCTGCCTCCAACCCTCAATTTAGCACTTATCAAGGCTATGGTCCAACTAGCAGCCAAGAATCTGGGAATCCTCTCAAAGATGCGACGGTATTTTACGTCGGGTATACTCACACTATGCCAAGCACAAGTCCGATTGTGCATGGAATACTACAAGCATTTTGGATGGATCTGGGATGGTTTGGCCAAGTACCAGCTTGAGGTTATGGAGGCAAAAGGGACGCGTGCTGGAAGACTGTGCTGTTCAGCCTGATAGCTCCTTCGTACATTTACTATTGGACAACTAGGCGAACGATAAAATATCATATTTAGTGCTCGATTCTACAAAATACAGCTGTTTGTTCCTATGTATGCTTAGATCTTTAAAACTTCGTAACTTATTTTGATGCGGTTTTCTACAATAGATGCGAGTGATTCTAGAGGAAGGCTTATTTATATGTACCTATTTTTTTTTTGTGACGAAATTATGAATATAGACTAGTTCTGTAGTCATAAGAGCAACATGCCCATGTAATTAAAAAACATTACATTTGCGTTGTTCATTTAGTTTTGGAGTTATGTAACCCGAAAACCCGGATATAGATGTCTATGTATTGTTGCATGATGCCCTGTTTTAACATAATTCATTCCAAACCGGTAAAATATCGAGGTAGGAACTGGATTACCAAACCGATCTCATAATTTTATGTGATGATTAGTTTTAAAGTGATGATAGTTTGTCTGCCGCGAGTGTAGTCGTATCGCGAATCGTAACCAATACCAGGTTGAATTTAGTAAAATATTGACGTCAGAACTGGTACATGCCTTCAAAGTTCTGGATTGGAAAGGACGTGGCATCAACGTGAATGGCGACTCACCTTCTTGCCGAAGAAATAGTAGTCATGCTAAAACCTTACAGGAACTCAGTGCTATATTACTACATTACCTCAGATGGTCTTAAAATAATCGTGAATAAAACAAAAAGTCTGTGAATCATCCATGTTCAAACTACTCCGATTTTACTAGATGGCTGGATGGAAGTTAGAGCAGTGTTTGTATACCCAGGACAAGGTTTAGGAAATTTAATCTTCGACAAAGAGGACAACTCGGCTTCGGAATGTCCGGGAAACCAAAATATCGCAACGATACAGGACCTGAAACGTGGCCGTTATTATGATATCATAAGAAAAATCAAGGTCATTCAGGGAGAGATATTCTCAGCGCCATTGAAGATGCAAGCATGAGGAGATCCGCAGACGAACCACATATAGGCTCGCATAGAGCTGAAGTGCCTGTGGACAAGGTACATAGTTCGTAGGACCGATGGAAAACCTCATCGTCTTAAAGTCCTTGGTAGACGAAGCAAGGTGTTCTAATGATCTGATAGCGCTTTCTCTACCGGCCCATCCAGAGGAAGGCAAAGGGGATATCGTCGTGGCGCGCCTTTCAGTGGATGTCAGTGGGTTGACACGATGATGATGAATGGCCAATGTCATTTGATTGTCTAGCGGTGGTAATAAACAGTTTTAATTATGGTAATAATTTATTCTGTTATTTTTACACCTATTTATTAACGTTAACCTAATGGCACTTTTCACTTCATCATCATCATCATCAGCCCACATTTGTACACTGCTGGACATAGGCCTCTCCAATTGATTATGTGTCATTATTATGTTATTTTTTTATTCTCCACTTTTCACTTAATTTGCATAATACATACATAATACATACTTAAATTATATCGATAATCCGTACCATGAGACATGGCTTCCAAATGACTTATCCTATTTAGCCACTGGTAGCTTGACAAATGGGGTTTGGATGGACAAATTATAAGGGTTATTGGTGATAAATAGCCTGTCCATCACCTAATAATCCCTTTCGTACACCGGATATCCCTTTGGTCGCCGTGTTAGATTAGATCTCGGATGAACGCGTTCTTATCAATGTTTTGAACGTATCTTTCCTGACTTCACGTCTCAGGTTCATGCCAAACAATTATTCAGGTGTAATAATTTGATTTTTAATAAAAGTATAATGGTCTAAGCGAATGGCTAGTTGTTTGAAGAGCTATGAATGCGTGAACCCCAGACTCATATGGGCGAGACTCAAAGTTGGCATAAAGCACTTGTTCGTGTTGGGTGTATATGCACCGGATATGTCTAAGCCACTTAGAGAACGCGAAGAGTTCTGGGAGAATGTCAGGGGTGTGCTGTCAGAATGTAAGAGAAATGAGTTGATCATAGCGCTAGGGGATTTTAATGGAAAAGTGGTTATACAGCGTGATTTGTATGAAAGTGTTCTGGGCTTGTTTGGTGATGAAAGAGTGAACGAGAACGGTGAGAGCCTCCTCGAGATATGTATGGAGTGGGACCTTGCTGTGACAAACACCATGTTTGATCACAGGAAGATCCACACGTATACTTGGCAGCGGGCTGTAGATAGAAGTATGATTGACTTTGTGATTGTGGATGGACGACTGAAGCAGCATGTGCTTGACACTAGGGTTTATCGTGGTGCTAATGTTGGGACCGATCATTATTTGGTTGTCAGCCGAATTAGTGGTTTGTTCCGAGGTTGGCGTCATCGGGTTCCTGTTGTCAACACAGGCTTGCAAAGAATAAAAGTTGATCAACTCCGGAAGGATGACGTGAAAGAGAAGTATGAATCAATGCTGAAAGAAAACTCAGTATAGTGAATGAAGAAATAAGAGAAGATGAGATAGATAATGTATGGAATATTTTAAAAAATGGTATGGTTGAGATAGCCACTGAGGTATGCGGGGTGCGAAAGAGGAAGAATGTCTCCAGAGACTGTGAGCTCTGGTGGGATGAGGAAGTAAGCAAGGGTGTGAATGAAAAGAAAAAGGCATGGATGGATGTGTTGGCCATGAGAGCCAACACCCAAGCAACTAATGTGGATGAAAGTGAAAGGAAAATGTCTCAATACAAGTGCTTAAAGAAGAGAGTGAAAGAACTGATAGTACGTAAGAAGATTGAGTTAAAAGAGCGGAATGAAAAGAGGTTCTCTGACAACTTCCAAAATAATATTCGGCTATTTTGGAAACTAGTCCGGTCAGCCAGAAGTAAGTCAGAGAATCATAGCATGAAAGCAATTAGAGATAAGGATGGAAAAATTTTGAATGAAGAAAGTATGGTTGTAAGAAGATGGAAGGAATACTTTGAAAATTTGTTTGAATGTAGCACCGCGTCGACTTTGGTTGATGCGGTTAATATGGATGGCGAAGAGAATAAAAGTGAGATACATATGAATGAAATTTTCAAGGCTATGAAAGGAATGAAAAATGGAAAAGCGGCTGGGTATGATAGGATTTCGCTGGAGATGCTGAGGGCTGGTGGTGCGGTGGTGGCGAACCTGCTGTACCTTATTTTTAATGCATGTTGGCGATACGGCCGAGTACCAAGTGATTGGTGCAAAGCCGTAATCGTTCCACTGTATAAGGGTAAGGGTTCACAGCAGGATTGCAAACATTACCGAGGAATCAGCCTTCTTAGTATCGTCGGCAAAATGTATGCAAAAGTGTTGATCGAAAGGGTAATACGTGAGACTGATGAAAAAATCTGGGATGTACAAGCTGGTTTTAGGAAGGGAATGGGATGCACCGACCAAGTCTTCTCTTTGCGCCAGGTGACGGAGAAGTTTTTGGCTAAAAACCAAAAGGTTTTCTGCGCTTTCATGGACTTAGAGAAGGCTTATGATCGGGTACCCAGGAATGAGTTGTGGACCTTGCTGCTGTCCCGGTTCAGGTTGGACAGGACCTTGGTACGGGCTTTGAAATCACTTTATGATGATTCCAGTGCCTGTGTCAGGGTAAACGGGACCTACTCAGACTGGTTTGGCATCCATAGAGGTGTCAGACAGGGATGCGTAGCGTCTCCGTGGCTGTTCAATCTGTTCATGGACAGTTGTTTGGAAGATCTGAAAGGTCGTGATTGGGGTCTAGATATGGGTGGTTTAATCATCAAATGCCTTTTATATGCTGACGATCAAGTTCTTCTTGCACCGTCGGCGTATGAATTGCAGCAGATGATTTATTGTATGAATGAGTCATTGAAAAGGAAAGGAATGAAAGTGAATGCTAGTAAGACCAAAGTAATGGTAGTCGAAAATAATGAAAGGACAATTTGTGAGTGCATGATTGACGGTGAGAAAGTTGAACAAGTGGATGAGTTTGTATATTTGGGATCTCTATTTACAAGTGATGGAAAGTTTGACAAAGATATTGAAAGAAGAGTGAGTGCGGGTAATAAGGTTAACGGTGCCCTTCGCAGTGTTATGGAGAGCCAATTCATGTCGAAAAAGGCAAGATTGGCTGTCCATGACGCTGTACTGGCACCTACCTTAATGTACGGGAGTGAAAGTTGGGTATGGCAGAAAAAGCATAAAAGTAAAGTCAATGCCGTAGAAATGCGGTCATTGCGGAGCATGAAAGGTGTGACATTGAATGACAGGATAAGGAATAGTGTGATAAGGGAAAGTTGCGGTTTGAAGGAAGACGTAGTGACCAAGATTGAAAAGGGCATGCTTCGGTGGTTTGGGCATATGGAGAGAATGGATGAAAGTCGATTGACGAAAGAGATTTATATGGGTGATGTAATGGGCCGGGTGAGTAGAGGTCGCCCCAGAAGGACATATAAAGACCAGATTGGTGATGTCCTGACCGAAGGTGGCGTGAAAAGTACTCGAAACCGGAGGTCATGTATGAAAAGATGTATGAATGTAGATGAAGCGAAAGGGGTATGTCAGGATCGTGACAAATGGAGATCTGTAGTCTCTGCCTACCCCTCTGGGAGACAGGCGTGAAGTGTATGTATGTATGTTTGATCATGATCAACAACAAGAAAATACACAATATAGTTTGTTAGGAAGTAGGAGTATTTTATCCATCCTAACTTATCCTTGAAAATGGATAAAAGAAGAAAAAAAGGACATTTTAAAATCGAAAAAATGTATTACACAAATTATTTTATTTAGAAAATAATTAATAGTAAATGACTAATCGGTAATCATAAAAATAATAGTAACATTATATATGTAAATACTTACCTAATACAAAAATTCTAGTGTTAAAAAATCAAGTAAGTCTAGTCCAAAAGCAAAATCGACTAGAACATGCATGTAAACTTTCAGATTCATTTGAACTCTATTATATGGGAGTATGATCCGGCAGTTAACGTCATTTGGCTGATGATGAAGGTTTTTTTCATCTACTGGTACTTAGCTACAAAGGCCAAAGTGTTGACGAACTGTACAGAGTGAGAGCCGTTCTTTGTAGTTCCCGTTCTGTCTGTGAAAAGAAACATGGAGTAAGTAAGAATTAAACTAATGGTTCTTATTGGCGCCGCTGTTTAGAGCAGCGCCACGCTACTGACTCCACATTATGCACCTAGTTATCTTTGTACCTCATTGTATAAAATCATAGCACTTCTTTTTACAATAAATCTAGTAATTAATCGACACAGTAGCTTCTTACTCGTTGCATATCACAATACGTACATCAAAGTGATTATAGTTCCTCAATATTGCGATGATTCATCCATTCCTCTCCACTACAACAGTGACAGCTCCTTCTTGACAGTGGCGTTGTATTCATTGGTAGCTTCAATCAAGTCCATGTCACCAATGGTCGGGTCAATGCGAGTGGCAGAGCCCTGAGGTGTGCCGCCGCCGCCCTCCTCAGCCTGCCGCAGCTTCAGTCTGATCTCTCGCAAGCGCGCCTCCAGTATACGCTCCCGCTTCGCTTCGCGTTCAAGTAGCTGTAGGAGTAATAATGT
This sequence comes from Conopomorpha cramerella, assembly GCA_012932125.1. Classification (NCBI taxonomy): domain Eukaryota; kingdom Metazoa; phylum Arthropoda; class Insecta; order Lepidoptera; family Gracillariidae; genus Conopomorpha; species Conopomorpha cramerella. Next base: position 15,402 of record SJJU01008388.1, on the reverse strand, counting down.
CGAATGAGATGCCAGAGTTATAACTCGTCTCACCAGCGACATTCTAATTACAATAGTATCACAATTTTAATTAGGTCAATCCATTTGGTCGCCTACCGATGAACTCCTCTAGAAGTATGTTAAAATTAAGGCCTACCTAAAAATTTTATGTCAGAGTTTTTTTTAGAAGCAAATAACAGGGAGGAGGACATCTTGTTTAAGTAGTATATAATTTTCAAGATTATATGGCCACTACGTATTCAGAAATACCCCAGTTCAAATGATCATCCCATCCATTGACCAACTGTACCGCCTCATTTTGCCTCAGCGATCGGTTCGAGTATAAACAGCTGACGTCCTACCGTAATATATTGCACTGATTTTTAGAACCAATGTAGATTTATTAATTTCTAAGCGGGATAGGCAGAGATCATGTAGTATGTTTTTCATTAAGTATGTTTGAAATATGTAATTTGTAAATATTACCTGAGTCAACAGAACTTTGTCGTTCTTGTCCGATTGAGCCAAGGTTTGAGACAGTTCTACCATATAGATGTTCCCCTTTTTGCTTCCGCAGGCAACATGAGTAGCCTGAAAATTTGTTGTAATGGAGTCATATCGGATAATCATCTCACGCATAAATATGACGGCTTCCCTATTTTGTTATTGCAAGTATGATATAGACACATACACATGTCATCGCAGAACAGGGTAAGCACGACCACTTGTCATACAAATTTCTGTATTACATCAATTTAAATCAACATTAGAATGATGAAATGAATGAATGAATTAGAATGGTGTGCCTAAGCCTATGGTTGAAGATGGTGAAATTAAGAATAACTGACGTTTTCGTGGAAACTCATCGTGAGAAGGGGCTCCTCGCAGACCTGCATGGTCAGCACCGGCTCGTACTGCTTGCGCATTATGTCCCACAGTGCCAGCACTCCATTCCATTGGGACAGCAGCATCAAGGATATCCTGCAAAAAACTGGATTTACTTCTCTTCTTCCACTCTGACCATCTAAATCGACCAACTGGAAACTGGCCAACTCTTGATGTTTCCAACGGATCATTTACATATTAAATATCGTAGGTTAGGAAATAATCGGATCAAATATTTTTTTTCCTCAATGGAACAACGTTCATTGGAGCAATCGCACATTGTAGATGAGATCTAAAATTATAGGTCGCTGTGGATCAAAATAGTAAATACTCAATTACAGTGTCACAGTTATTCCGTGGGGAATAACGAACATAACTCATGATTTTGTTTCTTTTTCCGATGATTTTACAAAGTTGGTACAAGAGGAAAAGAATCACATACTGAACATAGTTGGTCGGTTTAATTGGACAGAGTGAAAATAGGGATTTTGTTTTAGGTTCTGCGAAAGCAGAACTTTTCATAAAATATATTTAATCTCAATATTACTTTTCATCTAGCTTTTATTAAAAAAAAACGTGTTAAGCTCAATTGAAGGGTAGGAGGAGAGTAAGATGATCAAATTATGCTCAAAGCGAGTTATATTAAGGCAAGACAGGACTCTTGATGAACAAGTTGGATTAGACCGCAGTCTTTGATTATAGGCCTTAGGTCGAATTAGAAGGCTACGGATGGCTTGAAAACCTCCATTTTTTAAATTGATGTAGATTTAGATTCTGGTTCAGATGTCGAGGTTCGACGGTCGGAACCTTTCGGACCGTTGCTCTTAAGGCCACATTTAACAATGAGTAGGTATTTACCCAGATACCCCTAGACCTTCAGAAGTCGTGTGACTGACCACCATTGGGTTGTTCTCTATATATAGGGTCGCTACACTACGAAAGGTTTTATTACTATGTTGCTCAGACCTCGTAGGGCTCCAGATCCCAAAAGTGATCTTCTGCCTCTGAGGCGGCGACCACAGCACGGCTGACTCCTTGCACTCCTCGCTCCAGATCCTGGCCGTCCAGTCACCGACCGTCAAGAAGTTCTTCAGGAACGCTGGGTTCCTCTCCAGGGACATCACCGGACCGTTGTGGACTTCGATCTAATATTGGAAAAGTTAATATATGTGCCAAAATATGTGCCAAATTCTAGTAATTCTGAACGATTATTTGCTACATCATATGAGAAAGCTGGTTTGAGTCCGGCTACTGGAAGTGTAGGAGTCTTTTTCAGAGCCTATGTATGCCTCGCAACATTCGTACGGTGAAAGACAATATCGTGATGACACCCGTACACCACAAGGTGTGTGAACCCTATAACGTCAACGGGCTCATCCCCTGAGACGTTGGGTTAAATACGCTTGGTAAACCGTGGGAATTTGCTTAACAAGTGCCTCTGCCTACATATTTGAGGAAAAATAAACAAAAATGATTTCGTCATAATCAAACTCGTTCAATCGATATTATTCAGTTAACACACCACTATTGACTCCTTTATAATCAAGTTCTATGGGTTTGCTATGTTTTTTTTAAAATACAATATACACACAACGCTTGGAATATACATATATAATTAACATATAGTATAGTGGTATTCTTAATAAGAATTTTAATATTTTTGATGGCTTATTGTTACTAAGGAGTTTTATAAGCACCCAAGTTGGGTTTTAAGTTTTCGTTACAGCTTTTTCTTTACTATTAGAGAACTGAAGTAAATCCGTATCTACATAGGTATAAAGTTCGTGTCAAAGGTGCTGGGGTCAAACCAGTTGTCAGTCAGTTTTAGTCACTAGTCAGTTTACTTTTAGAACTAAACATTGACCTTGTGAAAATTACAGGGATAATCCCACCACCACCCAAGCCCTGCCTGCCTCTCGGCGTACGGGCCATTTTCTGGAGACGTGCGCATCTACTTGTGTACCTTGTGAAAAAACAATACTCACCCTAGCAGGAATCTTTTCAAGTGGTGACTTGCCTTTTCTATTTCCAACCAAGACCAGACCGTTTTCAGTACCGGCCATAAAGCGCGTGGGCATAGTGGCTTCAAATTCCAGCGCGGTGACACCATTAGCTTTGGCCATTGACGGAACGTCGAAACTATTCTTAGCTGGATCGAGGATCATCTCTTCAGTGGGCTCGTCAAACTTCCTCAAGTCCCACCACTTCACCGCACCATCCGCACCGCCCGAAAAAAACTCCGAACCAGACTTAGAGTTAATAAACAGGACGTTGCGCACCAGATCTCTGTGTGCCGTGTGAGGAGCGCTGAATCCAGCCGCAAGACCACCTTTCCTTCTGTCCCAGAAACAAGTCTGACCGTTCATCAGTGCGCCGATGACAATATTGGTATCTCGAGGATTGAATTTGAGGTCCAAGGTGGGGCAGATAGGTTCAAGAATCAGTTCAGGTGCCAACGGGTTCTCAAGGTCCCATATATAGCAATCGGTGGATGCTTTAGGTATCCTGTTGAAATCCACGTCGAGGTAAGAAACTGCGAATTTGGAACCCTGCTCTGGTTGCCACGATATAGAGCTGATTGGTCGCTTGGGTCCAGTGCAAGGATCCCGGTATACGTTCACAGTTCGACAACTGATCTTTTCGATGGCAGGCATGGTTGGTAATTCTTGATTGTACGTTTGGTACATGTCTATTGCATTGTTCTGCAAAACGTAGTGTTCCATACCCTGAAATAAACAAAAAATATGCAGTTCAGGAACAAAGAAAAACAGAATATTCAAGCTTAAAAATAGTTAGTTAGTTAGTTCTTTTCGACATTTATGGCAGAATACAGTAATGTATGTAGGTACCACCTAAACTTTTGCTTCGCATGTATCTCTACGTACCCCTATGTCATGGGCATAAGAGTATGAAATGTCCCCGGACATTAACATAAAACGAGATAGAGAGAGCATATGCTTACCGGGCTCATGTTCATAACACAGTTGATGTAGTTGTCTTCTTTTTCTACTTTCCTTCTGTAACGCTGAGTCGCCTCCGGATCGAGAACGTTGACGTCCTTCGGCCATCCTCCTTCACCGTGATTGGCCCCAGAATTCGTGTATTCAGCCCTATCCAAGCATAACAGTATGTCTTTTTGGTACATAGGAATAAGTCAAAATATGACGTTTCAATATTAATTGCGTTTTCTTCATTTACACCACAAAAAAAAAGAATTTTACACTAAAATCTGAAATACATTGAGAAGCGCACGCGGAACCAGATAAATTTCTGCTGTAATAGAGGACAGTAAATTTGCTAAAATGTTTTTGGAAAGCAGGGCAGGATGTGGGGTAGTTATCCATTTATAAAATAAAAAGCAATAATTATAATTCACTCATACTGTACTTCCTCATCATTGCCCATCCAAAACCATTGAAGCTAGTGATAACAACAATTTGGCATAGGTATAAATAGTTACAGGTCTGGTTAAAAAATATGTCATATGATTTTTCTAACAGTACCTAACTCCGTTTTCTCTGTAAGTAATGCCAACGAATCAACATCAGCATCATCAGCCACCACTGCTGGACGAAGGCCCCCACCAATGATTTCCTTGATCATTTGGGGGAAATCGCCACGCTTGGCAGACGGGTTGACCATCGCAGTAGTGTTGTATTTTAACTCACAGAGAGCACTGCTCCTGTACACTGTAGGGTTCCCTCGGTCGCCTCTTACGACCCCCACGACGGGAAAAGTTGCGACGGATAAAGAAATAGTAATGTCACAATCGTATTCCGTGTTTAGAGTTCACTCACTCAACTCATAAATCTACCTGAGCTGATCGGGAAATTGTATAGATTACTGTCCAAGGCGACTACAAGCGCCGACTTAATTTTGGAATTTACCAGCTTCTTTCTGTATAAGCAGGTTGTGTCTACAGTTTGTATGAAAAACTGAAGATATGCGTGTAACATCTAATAGCGTTTACTAGGTACGTATAACAAACGAACCGTATAGTATTAATATGACATTCCCCAAATATAGGTGCATTTTGTGTGGTTTGGTTGACCGGGTTCCGCAGTATGAAGTACTTCTGCTCGCTCGCGTTTGGGGCAATGCTATCACACATCTCCGGACCCTGCTCACTGAACATCGGCTGTTGCCCGAAATCGGAACGCTTTTTCATGTACTGGTATGACAGCGCCATTGTTGATTTACTTTATATATAGCTTGTATGAAATTTTAATGCAGTTTAAAAATAATAAAGTTTTAGGAAAATGATTGTTCTGTTTGTGATTGAAATGTCAAAGTCGGTCAGTTGTGTTTTGTGTTGCACTCTTTCTGTTATAATGTTTTCTTTTTAATACATTATGACATCTAGGAAATCCAATCCAGAGTCGATATTGTGAGTCGTGGATAAGAATCGTTTTAAAAAAAACATCCACAAAAGAGCTAGTCCGACGACGAATTGATTATATGACGTCGCGTTGTTGCATAAAACACGACGAGAATGCTTCTTGACATGTAGGTAGATTAGGCTGTCATTGTATGGCGGGGTTACCAATTAACAGCGACAGCTAAGGGGAGGCTGAAGGCCATTGGGGGAGTTTTAGTCTGTAGAAGCTCGTCGTCGTCCCCATAGCGGCGGAGTGTCCATGAGGATTTCTCCCTCGTCAACAAGCGAAAAGAGTGTGGACACCTATAAGAACATCTTACGACTGATCTATCATAGGGTGTATTTTGTAAGAGTGAATAATCAGGCTGTTCCACGCAATATCACGCTATAACGGCTAAAACACGCAAGTGCTCACCGTAGCGTATTTAATAACATTTTGTCACGATAAAGAATGGTGGATAATTGGAATGAGTCAATCAACGTAGTAAAATACGTAAGAGCAAAATCTTGTAAAATCCTAAAAAAGGGGTTTAGCTTATATCGATTTTAAACTTTGTCAAGGTCATACGTTGCATATTATAATGAAGATTGCATTAGAACACTTTTGTATCTACGAGTAATACCTACGTCATTTTTAAGTTTCGGTTTTTGGACGACTTTGTGTGTGTTACATTGTGTGCTGTGGGTGTATTTACACGGATTGATTTTTGCCGTGCGACTAGTTGCTTCACGAATCGCGTCATCAAGACGCATCGTTCACCTATTCACACAAGTGTCTAAAACTTCTGCTGGACTACCGTAGTAGTAGAACACATCCTCATACGGCGGGCGAGATCCAAATTCGGTAGCATGTGACCGGCAGTTGCAGGCACACATGCAGGCCGACACCATGACGGTGTGTTCTACTACTATATTTGAACACCAATTCTACTGAACTTTTTGGAAGATTTTAGTCACTTGCAACCTAGTTGAATTGTCATTTAGACGGTTTGCTGTGCTGCTAAAATCGCGCGCACCAGTTTAGTCACCAGTGTAAATAAACCATTATCCAACTTCTGTATATTTTATTGCTTATCGGAATTGTATATAAGTGTCTCAGGTTTATCGGGTACGTTATAATACGTAGTAGTATAACGGTGACCAGACCACTGAGAGTATTTTACAGTAAGTGCATCTAGTATTTGTAGTAGGTAAATATTGTATTGCAAGAGACTTTATCAGTTACAATATATAAATCGATATTCGAACACATACGTTGTTACATACTTCAATTTAATTTATAATCTATAAATAAAAAAATGTAAGAAAAATGCACGTGGAAATTGATACCAATTCGACATTATACATACATACATACACTTCACGCCTGTCTCCCAGAGGGCTAGGCAGAGACTACAGATCTCCTTTTGTCACGGTCCTGACATTCCCCTTTCGCTTCATCTACAGTCATACATCTTTTCATACATGACCTCCGGTTTCGAGTACTTTTCACGCCACCTACGGCCAGGACATCACTAATCTGGTCAATCGACTTTCGTTAATCGACTTTCATCCATTCTCTCCATATGCCCAAACCACCGAAGCATGCACTTCGACATTATATTTCTATAAAAGACAGGACAACGTTTGTCGGGTCCACCGTTACTGTCTGATAGTAGTTCTTGGATAAACTTGCTATTTATAATTATAACAATTATACATACATCAATACATCGCCTACAACTGTTTGTTTCTATGTATCCTTAGATCTTTAAAAGTACGCAACGGATTTTGATGCGGTTTCACTAAATAGATAGATCCTTGAGGAAGTTTTATAATGTGTATACTGCATGCATATAATAGCAAGGTGCCGTGTGGTGACAGCGAGTAGAATATATCGTGTCACCACCCCATCCTAACTTTTTCCCGTCTTGGGGGTCGTAAGAGACGAGATCTTTGTGAGTTAAACCACAAAACCACTGCGATCGCCAACCCGCCTGCCAAACGTGGCGATTATTGGCATTACTCCCCAATTGATCATAGAAATCATTGGGGGAGACCCTCGGTTCAGCTGTGGAAGTCATGTGGCTGATGATGACAATAACAAAGAAACACTGTTAATAATTAATATTATCAAAACATCGTACTAATAGTTTAAACCGGGTGTTGAAGAAACGCGCACTGACATTATATTAATAGGTTAAACGGGGTGTTACGGCGCGAAATTAACCAAAGACAAGCATTCAGCTTACCTTCGTTATTTGCCCGACGTTTTGACACAGTTACATGTGTCGTGGTCAGCTTGCGACCACGACACATTTAACACAAATCTGAATGCTTGTCTTTGGTTAATTTTGCGCAGTAACACCCCATATAAACTATTAATATAATGTCAGTGCCCTTTTCTTTAAAAAACAATGATAATACAACGTTGGCCGGGTCAGCTAGCACTTAATAAACTTCACGCTCCTTTTCCAGAGGAGAAGCAGACGTATGTATGTTTTGATAATAATTAATTTCGTAAAGATAATAACAATCATTTACATAAAGGTTTTCCTGTACAACGTAATATTTTGATGCACGGTTTTCGACCTATATTTCTAATAATGATTCACTGCAAGCAACATATTTTCCACAAGTTAATTTACCTAATTCGAAACGCGTGTGTCGCAACAGCGGCAGTCGAACCTACGTAGCGGACCCAATTGAAATAGGTATATGCTAAAAATAATAAAAATACATAGGATCACCCAAACCGGGGTAGGCAGACGCACTCGCCAAACAGTTGCCCATACCGTATCACCCATTGTATGTTTTGTTGGTTACAACATTATTGAATGCCAAAATGTGAGTTGTGAAGCTAAATCTACTGACTACCAAGACTCTAGTCTTCCACCCTGAGGACCCTGAGGCTGAAACTAGTATGAATGATATTACATTGCATATAAAGGTTCATTTTGCCTTGTCACAATAAACTCGGTTTTCCACCGCAAGCGAAGCGGGTCCATTAATGATTACGTTTGAGTAACAATAAAATGTTTTCATCTTCATAGAAAATAGAAAATATTTTGCCTCGTGAGAGGCATTTTGTATGGAGATTGAAATTCTTTTTTTTTATTTCCCCATATTATCGCCATAGTAAAAGTTGTTCTTATTGACGAGCTCAACAACGTTTCTAAGACCATTGCTCGGGGTCTTTTTACACTCTGTATATTTTTTCCAGATAAGTTTTACCAGTCATGAGGTCCCTGATATTCCTGGCTTTTGTTGTGGTGGGCGTAACCTGCAACTCGACACAATACAACCCCGTGTATGACGACTTCGACACCCAGGAATTGCTGACCAACATGACACTTCTTAGGAGCTACGTTGCATGTATGCTGGACGACGGACCTTGCACGACTGCTGGCGAAGATGTCAAAAGTAAATAAAAAAAAAATACACTTCACGCCTTTAATCCCAACGAGGGGTAGGCAGAGGCACTTGCTAAAGCGCAAGTACCCACAGTTCACCAAGCGTATCTGACCCAAACGTGACAGGGGGTGAGCCCATCGCCGTTATAGGGTTCACACACCTTGTGGTGTGCGGGTTTAAAGTAAAGTTAAAAATGTTTACCTTTCCACATAAAATAGACAATTTTTTGCTTTCTTAGATGACAATTTCTATGGAGATGAACATTTTCTTTTTAATTTTTCCACATTGTCGCCATAGTAAAAGTTGTTCATACTGACGAACGCAACAACGTTTATAAGACCATTTGCTCGGGGTCCTTTTCCACGCATTCGTTCACATTCATCTTACTTAATACTCTTACTCTTATTACACGAATATAGTGTAATCTATGTGAAAGGATGTGTATCTGAGTATGTCTCTTTTAGCAAATCGTCCCGCGACCTCAATACGGCTCTTGATACGTACCATTAATTATGAAATTAGTCGTCCACTAATCGCGCGATATCATTCGCGTGCTTTCCGTATTTCATAGAAATTATAACACACAATATATTGTATGTTATAGCACTTATCATAACGATGAAATAAAGAAATTTTGACTTTAGCGTCCCACAGGTTAATGATCATAGGATACTATGCTTATAAATACTGTAACTAACGCGACATTCTGTTATATAATATGTTGTGTGCATATTGGGTAGGTCTGAAAAACACCTAACGTTAATTTTCTATGCTCGTACCACACCAGATGTACTTAATTCTTCCAAAACTGGACGTAAATGTGAGAAAGGGATTATTGTGTACAGTTACGTGCAAAAACATGTATACACTTAAAAAAACTCTTATAATAGTAGCAATATTACAGTGTAATAATGATCTCCCACTTTTTACATCAAAATCATATGTATGCATTGCAGTGCTGTGCATATGTATTTTTCCTCTTATTTCTATACTGTATTTAGTTTAATTACCATGTGGGATCCAGGACAGAAGTCTAGGTCCCCCCGGATTTAGTGATTGAGTTCTGCTCTATTCTGGATGCCGTTGTAGATCCTGGCTCTAACAGCAATCACAGTTGGAAAGTGTGCATAATATGCACACCAGCGTATTTCTCAGTTACCAGATCACTTCCGTATCTAGGCAGGTATTTGGTAATTTGAAGCTTTATTAAAACGTTTATTTACAACGAAGGAGGAGTAGGTACAAACAGACATGTCTGTATGCATATTGATCAATGTGATTGAGGCAACATCCGTGTTTCTGGCGTGTAGAGGCCTATTCTATTCTCTCCGGCTCCCTCTCCGACAGATAGACATCAAAGTATTTATTTAATCACCATGCAATGTCCCGTAGACAGAGAACATTTATGTGTGTATTATAAATTATTATATGCCGCGTTCCCCGTCACCAGCGAATAGAATACATGTGTCACTATCCCAGCTCAACTTTTCCGTCATGGAGGTCGTAAGAAGCGACCGAAGGAGCTCTCCAGAGAACGGGCAGCAGCGCTCTCAATGAATTAAACCACAACACCACTGCGATCGTCAACCCGCCCGCCAAGCGTGGCGATTATTTGCAATAAACCCCACATGTTGGAAATCATTGGGGCAGGCGCTCGTCCAGCAGTGTATATTATGTGGCTGATCATAATAATTATTATTTTATTGTTAAATTCGCTTGGTGAACCGTGGGCATTTGCTTTAGCAAGTGCCTCTGCCTACCCCGCTTTGGGATTAAAAGGCGTGAAGTGTATTTTTATTTTATTTTATGTCCGTACGCCAAATATCTAAATACAAAAGATCGAAGAAGAGATGAAGAAGTCAATAACCAAAAAATAATGTTTTCTAGGAATCCTCCCCGAAGCACTGAGAACAGATTGCGTTAAGTGCCGGCCAAAACAGAAACATCGAATGCGTGGAGTGATAAATGCTATTCAAGAACGATTGCCTCAGGATTGGGCCGTGTTGGTGAAGAAATATAACCCCGATGGAGAATTTGACGATGGTTTTGCAAAGTTCCTGAATGACGTGAATTAAATTATTGATGAAACAAATAAACTTAGGGTCTTCTAAAACAGGGTTATATCATATTGGTTTTATTTTTCCCACCAAATGATACCAGTAGTGCAATTCTCGTATTTTCGTCGATACTAAAAACGTCTCAACTTAGTCCAAACTCTCTTGTTACTATCGTTCTCGTGTTACTATCGAATTTCAATAGTACGTCAAACGGCTCGGAATCGTCAAAGCGTGTTCTCGTAAGACAAGACTAAAATTACTCTTCTCAAACAAACGGTATTCTGATAATTTTTGAACTCGTCTAAACTCGAGCGTAAGCTAAACCAAAACGTAATCGTGATCGAGCAAAAATACGAGAATTGCACTACAGAACTGGGTAGATTTATTTATTTATTTTATTTATTTATGAGTTAAGTTGAGTGAGTGAACTCTGAACACGGATTACGACTGTGGCATTACTTTTTCTTTATCCGTCGCAACTTTCCCGTCATGGGGGTCGTAAGAGGCGACCGAGGGAACCTTACAGTGGCCGGGCAGCAGCGCTCTCTGTGAGTTAAAACACAACACTACTGCGATCGCCAACCTGCCTGCCAAGCGTGGCGTTTATTGACGTCTCCCCCCAAATGATCATGGAAATTATAGGAGGAGGCTCTTGTCCATCAGTGGACACCATGCGTCTGGTGATGATGATTGTGTGCATGTGAAGAAAATGATAAAATTAGATCATGTACGCTTTAAAATACAACTCTATATAAATAGAGTTTTAGAGTTTTTTGTAGTGAAATATGCGCATCGGCAATCATAATGTAGACTGATAAGATCGATGATACAAGATACAAGTACGTGACGTAAGAAGTGAAAGTTGAAGTTGGGTATGGCAGAAGAAGCATAAAAGTAAAGTCAATGCCGTAGAAATGCGGTCATTGCGGAGCATGAAAGGCGTGACATTGAATAACAGGATAAGGAATAGTGTGATAAGGGAAAGTTGCGGTTTGAAGGAAGACGTAGTGACCAAGATTGAAAAGGGCAGGCTTCGGTGGTTTGGGCATATGGAGAGAATGGATGAAAGTCGATTGACGAAAGAGATTTATATGGGTGATGTAATGGGCCGGCTGAGTAGAGGTCGCCCCAGAAGGACATATACAGACCAGATTGGTGATGTCCTGGCCGAAGGTGGCGTGAAAAGTACTCGAAACCGGAGGTCATGTATGAAAAGATGGATGAATGTAGATGAAGCGAAAGGGGTATGTCAGGATCGTGACAAATGGAGATCTGAAGTCTCTGCCTACCCCTCTGGGAGACAGGCGTGAAGTGTATGTATGTACGTAAGAAGTTTGATTTTTAATGTGGAATATGATACAAGATAAGTTACTTACAAAAGTTGTCTACCATAATACTTGTATATCTAATATACTCGTAATTCATGAATGCCTACTAACCATGACAATTGCACGAACCTCGTCGATTATAAAACACTATAAATAATGAATACAAGAGTCATGAAAGTGGTACTTCAATGTTTGAACCTACTTTATTATTTTGTTGAAAATTGATAATGTTACGATTTTTTTTACATTAATACAAATGAAAATAAAAGATTAACTTTTAAACTCGTTACTCTCATTTCACTGCGCTCCTTAGATTTTTTTTCTTACCCTTACTCATTACCTATTTGAATGCCAAAGATGAACTTTCTAGGACATCTGGAACTGTCTTTGCATTTTGATCTACAGATCAGAATGTTAAAAATTACCATTCCAACATGGCGGATTTTCAAGCTCTGAATGGACTCATACAATTACCTCTATTACAATATTGTATTTTTACAAAAAAATAATCATTGATTAATCAATTTTACAATAAACATATTGTTATTTCTAAAATTTCTTACTTTCATTATAGCAGCAGTTAGTTTTCCCTCCGACAACTAAATTATGTCCTTAGGTCTGCAGTTTGAAGTCTCAAATTCGGTCGCACTCTTACTTTTATGAAGTTTTCTCCTTTTAATATGACATCAAAAGTGGTAAAAATCTTCTTATATATAAAAAATGAATTAGCTGTCTTAGTCTGGCTAAAACTAAGAGAACGACTGGACGAGTTTGGATTTTTGGTCATTTGAATAGTACGTGCAAACTCCAGGGAAGGTTTTAAAAGGTGTTATTTAGTGTGTACAATACAGGTACAAAGGCGACTTCACGTATGGCCAAAACAGAATGTTGCCGAGACAGCTAGTAGTTCAATAAAATTCGCCCAGGATATCCTAGTTTATTAATTATAATTTATTAATAAATAGAACGCCTAGATAACAGGTATCTAAAATAGACAAAGCATAATGAATAAAAAAAAACAGTTATGCTTTAATTACTATCTATGTATAAATATTTTTCTCGGCAATGGCTTGCAAATTAGTCGATGCAATCAACATATTAGTCGATGATCCTGCAGTGATGTCCGCCAATTTTTGCAACACCGACCTTTCGTTCGATTATTAAAACCCGTATTCTGAAACGTGAGCGAAACCACTACTCAGGGTAAATTGTATGCTTTGTCTAACTCTAATGGTATAGTGCCAAAAAGAGACAAACGCGCCTTAACCTTTACGTCATATGCATTGATTTGATTATCAAAATATTAACCTTAGATCTCTCAGCACTTATACCTATTCTCCGTACTAATTGTTTGAACAAACGATTTCCTATATTTACATTTTGAACTCTGTGTCAAAGGTCATACGATATATATTATTAAGATAGCATTAGAACACCTCCTGTATCGAATACGTCACTTTTATGTTTAACTTCAGTTTTTGGATGGCTTTATTTGAATGGACACTTATGAGTGTGTGTGTGTTTGTGTGTTTGCTATGCAAACTTATCTATTTTATTGCTTATCCGACCTCTATATAAGTGTCTCAAATTTATGGATTACGGTAGTAGTAAAGCGGTGACCATTGAGAGAATTTGACAGTAAGTGCATCTAGTATTCGTAGTTAATATTGCATTGAAAGGATCTTAATCGTACATCACCTAAAAAAAATACAACACTTTCTCACATACATTTTTCCATATTTTATATCATAGATAGGAGTGGAAGTCCTGGGGGGAGGCCTTTGCCCAGCAGTGACAAACGAACTAGACTAAATAAAAAAAAATCATATATTAAGGCATAGCTGTCATCATATATTTCATGTAAACTTTGTTAAATCATTTTAACGATATTAGTAAAATTACTTCCTTACTTGAATTACAGATTGAAGAATTAACTCAAATCAATTCCTCAATTAAGAAGTCTGATTGAACTCAAGTGTCTTAGAATACGAGAGTTCCAAATAATTATTGTTTTCAAAATGGCAATATGTTACTGTGTGTATCAGGTTTGCTGACACTACCTAACTTCTACGTCAACTAGCTGACCCGGAAAACGTTGTTTTGCTAAAACATTATTAACGGCGTTTCCCTGCTATTGCATGCATATATACCTTTCTCAAGAATCATTTCATCTACTACTGAAAACAGATTGTTTCTTTAAAACTACGCCACGGATTCTACACACTCAAAATGTTGCAAATACACATGTATCTAATGTAATGCCACACGTTTTTAGCGTTATCGTTAATCTTTAACGTTTTTAGTGCGCTGAAGAACCGTTGAACAAACCACACATACGACGACCCATTTTCTATTAAATCCTGTTCTTTGATGAAGCCTGAAATCAAGCTATAAAAGTTCAATCACTTGACGCTTGTTGAACTACGCCGATTTTGTCTTTTCCTTCGATTGTTGTACCCACTTTTGGACTTCAGAAATAAATAAATAACTACACATCTGCAAGTCTCCAATCCCATTTTATGTCAATTAAAACAATAATACTGAATAATAACGACAGACATACTGACATAAGTATACTTAGCAGTAAGCCTTAGCGATTTGAAAAGATGCCAGTTTCTTCCCGGTTCTTCTGGCCAGTAAAAGAAATTAATTCTAACCGGGGACGATTACTTTTGTTTTAAAGTCATAAATGACGTTCATCAAGCTTTGTGTTATGCTACTGTATATCTGTATGTTATAGCACTTATAACGATGAAATAAAGAAATGTTAACTTTTTGACTTTTGACCACATACAGGAGAAAATTAATTAAGGTGACATTGTCAGCAGACAGCTTTGTTTCTTTATATTCAACTAGGTGAGTCGGCAAACGTTATTTTGCCAATACACATTATTAACGGTGTTTCTCTGTTATTACATGCATATATTAGACATATAAATCCTCCTCAAGAATCACTCTATCTACTAAAGAAAACAGCATCAAACTCCGTGGTGTAATTTTAAATATCTAAGCTATGTATATAGGGACAGACATCGGCAAGCGACATTGTTTTATACTATGTACTGATTCAATGAATTGGCTCTTTGTTTCTTTATAGAGTTGGTATAAAATACATATTCATCAATATGTAGATACGGCAGGCCAAGAAAGTGGTCGATCAGTTTTTATGACATTACCACCGTCACTGGAACATAATGCAGAGTTGTTATATTGTAAAAAATAACCTTAATGTCTAATGGCATTCATATGAGTTGCAATGAGATTTAGAATTAAGATGGTGGACCAGATCCTTGGCCCACTGTACGTATCAACCGGTTTATTCTATTGCATTTACTTAAAATACAAGATGTGCTATCTACTTTAATTACCATAAAAATATAAT
>SJJU01008384.1:0-12288 GCA_012932125.1 Conopomorpha cramerella | reverse complement strand
AAGAAAGTCGGATCTACAAAACAGAACATGTTCACAACAGAAGAGAAGTTTTGGATATTAAAACTAAACTACTTGTGGTACATACTTCAAATTTACAACAGCTTATAATCTTTGGTACGTTTACGTGATGTAATAAACGTATAAGTTTATAGATCTTAATATCGCCAATATAACGGTGTAGAAAAATACACTATTACATATTCCTAAAATTGCACTACTGACATTTTTAATAGGGACCATCGAAGTGCCTCTGCACTTGCTAGCAGAACACCCACGTGACGATTCACCTAGCGTGTCAGGTGGTGAGCCCATCGCCGTTGAAGGTAAAAGTCGCCGCGCCGTTCACATACCTTGTGGTATGCGGTTTCATCATGACGTTTTCTTTTCGCATATGAGCGTATATAGGCTCTGAACAACACCACTAAGATCACGTTTCAAAAATAATAATAATAGCAATATGCACAGATACTTCCGACGGCTCATACCTAAGGACCGTATACTGAACCAAACACTACTCGAGTAAGTTTCATCACGGGCCCGTTGGTGTAGTGGTTAGCATGTCTGTCTCTGTTCTGTAGAGTCATGGGTTCTATACCCACCGCTGGTACTTAGGTGATGAGCTTTTAAGTACTTATTGCATGGGTCTGGGTGTTTTATTTATATAGGTAAGTATGTATTTAAATGAAAAAAATGTATATAAGTAAATATATCTCGTTGTCTGATTTCCATAACAAGTGCTTTAGTTACTTAACATGGGATGAAGGCAATGTGTGAGTTGTTGTAAATATACATATATATATAGGTATATACATATATTGTGCACTTACTTCAAAGAGCATACAAAGTTGCACCTCGAGCAGGTATACTTCATGTAATGACTCTGTATGTGTTTGGTCAGCTGGTTGGGTAATTTGTAGCGAACCTTGCAGAATCGGCACTCTTGTGAACCCGAGTTCTGTAAAATACACCATAATAAGTCTATATTAGCTGCTGTTACTCTCGTCAAGAAAAACACATCATCATCATCAGCCGCATAACGTCCACTGCTGGACGAGGGCCTCCCCCAATGAGATCCATCATTTGGGGTGAAATGCCAATAATCGCCACGCTTGGCAGGCGGGTTGGCGATCGCAGTGGTGTTGTGGTTTAACTCACAGAGAGCGCTGCTGCCCGTTCTCTGGAGGAGCTCCCTCGGTCGCCTCTTACGACCCCCATGACGGGAAAAGTTGGGCTGGGGTGGTGACACATGTATTCTATTCGCCGTCACCACACGGCCAAGAAAGACACAGCATAGAACAAATACGCGCTGTGATTGGCTGCTATGTCACACATCGTGCGACTCAGCTTGTTTCAACCAATCGCAGTGCCTGGTATGTCTTGTTATTTATTTCTTGGAGCGCTTTGCTAGGTGGGCTGGACGTGGAAATGAGGAATTTTATTTTTTAAAACTTCCACAAAAGAGCGAGTCCATAATAATAACTCATTGCGACAAAATAAATTATTTAGTTTTCGTAACGAAAATAACTAAAATAAGGCATAAAATAGGAACATGCTACATACACACATCAAAAGTGTCTAGGGATCAAGTACATTTTAGAAGATTGCAATCAAGAATATGCTTTACAAAAACTGAATTCATTCATAATTTATTCAAAATGTGGTGATATAGGCATAGGGAATTAGGTAGGAGATCAATCCAGAAGATTAGATTTGATTTAAATAAATTAGATTTTTTTTAGAACTAAAAATGTTCGTGCTCCCTAGACACTTTTGATGTGTGTACTAACATAAAGATAAAATATTGTGGCTGAAAAAGTAATTTACATACATATGTTATAGCAAGAAAATTCAAGAGGAAAAATATAATGATATTTGAAATAAAGAATAATACTTTGTTAGTGTGCAATAAAAATCATAAGGCGCCATCTACGATAAGGGGGAACACAGATAAGAGCAATGGATGCAAGCGGGTCGGAAATACTCAATATATTTATTGCTTTCTACAATGGCCATATTCTCTATGGCCATATGGTTGTCTCTATCGTCACGCACAGCTACGAGTGAGAGAACAATATACTTCAAGCTCACATCGCAAAACGCGCGCACAAGACTACAAGAATAGGGTATTTGACTACTTTTAGAAAGTTAGCTAAAATTGTTTAATATACCATAATACACATCTCATGCAATTTGAATAACTATGTACCTACTTGTAAATTTCTCTATTTTCTATGCAAATCACCATCAAAGTTTAAACGAACCAAAAAACGGCCAAATCGCTAAGTCACGTGATGTCGTGACGTAACCTGCCTGTAAAATAAGACAACTAGTAAAAACGAAGAAAAACACTGATGCACCGTACAAAACCTCCATGACATTCAACGTATACACGCAGATGACGTCACAATAGATTCGACCAATCTCGTGCGTTTTCAATCATATGGCCAAACGTGAATATTTATTGATTTATCTAATTAATCGTAAATATTTTTATGTAACGTGTGGGCTAAATTGGTTCAAAAAAATGTATACTTTTATGCTAAAAACAGTTTGATCCATATTTTCATTGTAGTCAAATACCCTATTGCATTACTCATTCACCGTCATGACTATTCTTCTATTTGGCATTAAATCAGTCGCGTTTCACAAACAACGTTCAAGTTTTCTTGACTCCAGGTCTCTTTAGGGGGGAATGATGACAACATCACATTGACTTCACGTCGGGATCTCATGGCATCATTTCTCCAAACGTCAAACATCATGTTTTCTTCTTGTTGCGTTTATTGTTTTCTCAATTTTCCTGTAATTTACGTAGCCTTAACCTACCTACCTACCAGTGGCGTGCACTGGCTATTACGACAAGGTAGGCAGCAATCCCCAAGGATTGACACCTATGTATAGGTAAGTTGTCTTTACGAAACAGAGGCCCCTACCTATCTTCTCACACACCAAACACAGGACCTCGGTTAGCCTATGTCTTGAGTACAACAAAAAGATCTAGCAATAACTCTATTATTAGGTCGGGTAGCCAAAATACTAAGGTAGTCTGTGTCTTTTGCCTCTATGGTGTGCACGCCACTGCTACCTACATACCACTTCCTTAGACTATTGAATAACCGTTGTTAGTAACCGAGTTACATCCTTAATTCCCTTCGAGCATTAAAAAAAATGGAGCTCACCAAATATACTACAGATGTTTCTCTCATCTTCTATTGTTGCCGCTGTTGCCCCCAATGATGTAATGTGTATATAACTCTAGGCTCTCCCTGATGCAGTGAATGGCTAGGACCCTTGACTCCTTCATATAGGTTCCTATACTTCATAGTGTAGGAATGCTTGCCCCCCCCCCCCTTTTGGGATCTTGATTGTTGTCAGATCCCTGTAACAGAAACTGTTTAGTGGGATCGCATTTTTTAATTTATTAGTCAACGATGTGATAATAATACTAGTGAATAATTATCCTAAGTGATATTTGAGTATTCAAAGGAAAAGACAGCCACCCATATCCTTTTTAAGTGCCCAAATCAGCCCAGTTTGGAATCACCACGTCTCTAATAGTTATTTCTACATCACTACTGGACCTAGGTCTGTACTGACGAGTGAGGTCTCGTGTGATCTTTCATTCGTATGCCTTAAACCACTTCTCTGGAAGTAGAGGAGAAAAAATATTATGGTTTACTAGTTGTCTCGGCAATCATTTGTTTTGCCATAGGAAGTCACCTTTGTACGCCGTGTATTGGAAGAAATACACCTTTTAAATCTCCCCTGGACTTCCACGTGTAATTCAACAACAAAATTAGCCAAATCGGGCCAACCGTAATCGAGTATTAGCGAGACTAACATCAATTCATTTTTATATAATAGAAGATAATTACAGTTCAGCGAGTATCAATGTGTTTTAGATTGAGCAGTACCAACCTTAATCCTGCCATCGTTCGTTCATCCACGGTGGTAGGTACATCGCAGGGTCGTAGCTTTCGCTATCCTTCCACGGTGCCTCACCCACCAATTCAGTCTCCTTTATCGGTGCCTGTCCCACTTGTATGTCCTTCTCTGTACCGAACAAAAGTTTGAAAGTACTGACAGAGAGTCCAGAGTGAATCGTGTACCCAGACGCCTTTAAAATCTCAGCAGAAACTCTGTCCATAAGTACGATTCTTCGTGTCGTATTAGTGCCTATATCCTCATGCAACACTTTCCAGCAATCTGTATGCAGTTTGGGGTTGAACCTTTGCATCAATCGCAGTAGTCTACCATGTTCAACGTCCGGTGTAGTCTGCGTCGTCCACGCCATCTTGACTAGTTTTGGAAGGTCTTTGATTTCGACCACTCTAAGTGGCACGCCTTCTACGGATTTGCCGCTTATGTTGCGAAGCCATTCCACAGCCTGTGCTCCCGCGCATGTGACATGTAGGGCCCCACCAACCATGTTTCCTAGGGTTACGATTGGCAGGGGATCCGGTGTTTGTTCCAGCATTGTCCACAGGTGCGACTGGATCGAGGGTACAATCTTCGGCAGCAAAGAACAGTACGGATGGTCAACGTGGATGATCGACATCTTGATTGCATTTAGTGAATAGGGTCCCTGAGTTCTGACTCTTTTCCTTGAGTTGTGATCATTTCTAAGCTCTGCAGCTTCCTCACATGGCTCCCTGGCCCGTTTAATGGACTTCGGCGTACCTAAATCTGCATTCTGTGCCTCCCGAAGGCCACGGAAAACATAAAAGGCCTTGCGTTTTCTCTTTCTTTTTGCAGATTTGCTATTGGACCCCGGTGAAGGAATAAAAACCCCGGGTTTAGAGGGGCCATCTAACGCCCCTTGCGAAGGTAAAGCCGGAGAGTCCAAACAAGTTCCCGCACTTTCAGATCCCAGTGTCTGAGAGCTGATTGGATCCCGGAGCCCCGTGATCCGAACCCCATTGTCAGGTTCCCCCCTATTCCCTACGTGGTCCATGTTCGTCGTGTGAGAGACAACAGAGCACGAGGTTCCCGGCGGGGGTGTTCCCTCTGGGGGTACAACAGAGCAGATGGGTCCCGGCTGGAGAACACCCTCTGGCTCTGTCTCGCAACATTGTCGATCCCCAGATATATCCTTGAAATACGGTAACATTCCCGAAGGGGTCATGTCATTATGGTTAGGTTGTTTATTTTCAATTAAAGAATCCATATGTTTCAGTATAATATTATTCGCCTTCCTGGCTCCTCACCCTCCTCGGAGTCCTCAACTTTGGGGAAGCTTTTTGTAGCAACAAGGCTACCAGGTCGGTATAGCACCCCGGAGTGCGTTGTACACGAGAATTCGGCACGCACCGGCTGTACCCCACCATAGGGGTGACAACGAGCGCGCACCTGCATCTGTGCACACCATCACCCCCGGACACTCGCCGAGACGGCCGTCTGACCGGACGCCAAAGCCGATTGATCGCAGCCGGCTAACTACGACCTCCCGTTTTAGGAGAAATCCGGGCCAAAGTGGCGTGTTGTCTTCCAGAGACCTCAATCCCTCTCAGACTCAACCACCAGGTGTCCTTCATCCACCGTTACGGGTCACCGCGCACGGCACAAACACGCAGGAGGTCATCGATATCCACCATCAGTCTCGTTTGATGATGAACACGCAAGGACATGACCTCGGGTATCCCTGCGTTGACGCCCGGAGATTTTAGTTACATCTATTTCTGAGGGAACTAGATCAATAACAGGGCAGCAACCACGTGAAGGATAACCACCGGACTTGCCTTGAGGATCTGCACGACTGTTGCGCTCTCCCTCAAGACCAACGCCACCTTACCAACTCTGAAGGAGTCGGTAAGGCAGGCCTGTCGCAATGCTTCCAAGCAAGCAGGTGTGAAGCAATGTACATGCCATGCCCCACACAAAAGCAACTAGTTTTAAAAGGAAATCAAGCAAATAATAAATGCATAATAAATAATTATATCAAGTAATATAACAAGTACTTGAAAGAAATGGATGTTGTTGGCATGGACTGGCGGAGTATTAGATACACAAATTAGTTTTAATAATAGAATTGACAAAAAGATGTTTTGATTGATCTAAATGTTTCCCGAATTAAAAGAAACCCAAAATAACAGTCAATAGGGTGAAAGGTGCCACAGAAGATAGAATAAAATTAGTCTAACAAAATATGAATAGAAAATTAACTCACCTCAGAATGCCT
The DNA here is from genome assembly GCA_012932125.1 of Conopomorpha cramerella. Classification (NCBI taxonomy): domain Eukaryota; kingdom Metazoa; phylum Arthropoda; class Insecta; order Lepidoptera; family Gracillariidae; genus Conopomorpha; species Conopomorpha cramerella. The sequence continues at coordinate 6,110 of SJJU01008384.1, read as the reverse complement.
CAGCTTTTTGTGTCTTGTTAACTTTAGGGCTGTTAGGAAGAATTTAAAACAGTCCAAGCATTTGTGTTCTGCCTTCAAATACCTTTCTTCATTAATTTTAGATCTAAATTCTTTCATGGCCTCTTCCTCTGTTAATTTCACCACTTTCCATCTACTCGGATCTGAGAACAATGCAATCTCAGTTGATGGTTTCCGACCTTTCCTTCTTTCAAAGCATATTTTTAATTTCTGCGTCTTCAATCTTTGTTTCTTTTTTTTATTTGATTTGCTATTTGATTTCAACTTGGCTTTCTTTCTTCTTTTATTACTATCAGCTGTAGTTAAGTTGTTTTGTTTTATTTTTAGTTTATTGAGTGGTAATTCTGAATCTGTGTCATTGTCAGAATGATTTGTTATATTGTGCGAATCGCTACAGTCACTATATTGTAAATCTAAAGTATTTTCTTCACATGGTTCATCTTTTACTTCAATATCATCAGAAAAATTTACTTCAGCCACTTTCACACTTTGTACAATTGTTGTGTCTACTTTATTTGCACTAATATTTCTACAATCTGTATCTAGTTTGGATGGGATTTTCCTACTCAAATAATTGTCTGGTTCACAATCCCTTGTTTTTCCATAGAAGAAACTGATTTCATTGGAAATTTTTTCTATTGATAATTGAAGACATAGTGACTTCCTATCTATTTGTGATACATTTTCATATGTAAGCTGAAAAATGGAGAACTATTTTAAATAATAAATAAAAAACAAATGCACTTCACGCCTTTTATTCCCAAAACTACTTTAAGTAATAGAAAAATAACAGATTTAAGAATTTTTATAAACACTAAGATCAAGAGTTTGGCCACCATCTTGCCTGATGTTAAGCAGCGATGTGGTCTATGGATTGTTCCTGAATCGGCTTTGAATTCATTGTTTTTCAAAATTATTACCAGGCAACCAGGCAGTATTTGCTTTAGCAAGTGCCTCTGCCTACCCCGCTATGGGATTAAAAGGCGTGAAGTGTATTTATTTTTTACCAGGCAGTAGAGTTCAAAGTCCAGTTGGTATTATTATTTATACATATTGTAACTGTTGATTTCTGTGATTGGAAAAGACTTTGTTCATGGTACAGAAATAGGTACTACCAAATGCAAATACAACCTACATACAAAGTCATTAGCAGGAACCACCTGCAATCATCAGTATGTCAGCCAACACTAACATCCACTGCTGGACATAAGCCGCCCCCAAGGAATATAGGATATGGCGGTGACTCTGTAAGGGCAATAATCTTGAACTTTGGTTAAACCCTTACCCTCATATTCATAAAGTTGAGAACAGCTCTAATTCACTGTTAGTAAAGGTCTCATAACCTGGTCAAATGTACGCCAAATATGGACAAACCAATCTAACTGGTTATACACCAACTATAGTTGACGTCATCTAAGAAGCAAATTCTGACACATTGATAAATCCATGAACAATTCATAGAATGGATGTGACTGACAATGATAGAGCATCTGTGGTCCGGTTGATCGGATACTTGACTTGTAACCGAGACGTCACTGGTTCGAGTTGGCTACTGGACCATGGGACTCTTTTTCAGAGCTTTTGTATGCAATGCAACACATATCAATACACATTCAGAGTAGAAAGGTCGTAAAAAGTTATAAATGCTGGCTTATGCAGAATTTTCCACTCTATCGATTGGTCTATATAACAGTAAGTAGATCATATGGTATATACAACCTTTCTACTTTGAGGTATCAATATATGGTGTTGGATAACATCGTGATGAAACCTGCAAACAACAAGGTGTGTGAACCCTATAACGGCGATGGGCTCAACCCCTGTCATGTTGGGTTAAAATACGCGTGAGCGGTGAACTGTGACTACCCCGCTTTGGGATTACAGGGCATGAAGTGTATTTTTTTTTCTTATGAATCGAAGTGACAGCGCTTCTTTAAAATAAATCTAATCTTTCCAATATTGTACAACACTCAGTCTAGGCTACGCATGTCAATTGACCTGTCAGAATTTGCTTGTTAGGTGATGCCGACTATAGTTAGTCAACATTTTAACTTTTTATGAATACAACAGATAGGGATTCTCCAAGATTACCAATTCTGCTACACATAAGACCTTACAAAGCCACAATATCAATTTCAATTTACAAGTACATTATACTATAGGGAAACAGTATAACAGAGAGTCAAGGTATGGAGGTGGAGATGAGAGTGACTACTAATCATTAAAAAAAAGTCAAAGTATTGATACAGATTACAGTACTGTGGTTAAGAGAAATCTCCGAATCACACAACTAATATACTTTGCACTATTACCAGCTGTATGGCAAAACTCTTAACCTCTTTATCGACAAAAGGTTGATGCTTGATATTGTTACCTACAGTCAGAAAGAAAATGTTTACTTACCAAACCTTGGCTACAAAGTTTATTCAAAGTATGTAAACCACTGTAGCATCTTTCCTGGAATATATGGAACTTTTGAAGTAGAGCCGCACATTCATAGCACACGTGTTGGGGTAAGTGGACATGTTCATTGGCCTGTAAATTAAAATTATTGGTAAGATAGGTGTTTACTGAAATAATGCTTGTTTTTATCACATATTTTATTTTTAATTTATTTAAATAGTATTAGATACTGAGAAACGTAATGTTCACGTTCACGTGTTTTTAATTATAATAAAGATGTAGGTAGATTAAAAACTTAAAAATGCAGATCAATGAAATAAACTTGAGGGTAGTAACAATTTTATCAAACACTTACCATTCCTGGTAATAAATCCAGATAAAAACTTTTCAAGTTACAACTTCCGAGCGTATATAATTTGGTCCTAGTAGCGAGGCATATCCTACATATTTCTAGTTCTGCCATTATTTAAAACATTACAAATTATGCATAAGAAAAATGTAAACACTTGTGTGTGGCAATCACAACGAACCTATATTATCCTAAGAATTACGCCGCATAGTAGCGGATTCAACACTTCGCTGATAAAATAGAATTTCACTACTTAAAGGAAGGCAAACAAGTTCAAAACTTTAACACCTCCAGTCATTTTAATTGATTTAATTTCTAAAAACTTAGGTCGAAACATTCAATGAAATATGAAATTATCAAAGGAACAGGCACCCGCCGGCTCTGGGTACACTCAATCAATCAATCAGTAATAGTGCTTTTTTATAAAGTTTATTACAGACCTAGGTTTTCATATTCAAACGTTTCAGGCCTGTGTGACGGACGCGAGGTTGCCAAGTAATACGGCCTTTTCTGCTTGGATTAATTTGCCAACATAATTGCTTTACCTGGCTTGGTGCATTGCCATAATGATGGAATTGTCGGTATCGTAAGTCTTTCACTAGGTCTAGGCTTTTGATTTAACAGTCACAAACCTAGATAAGGCACATGGTAAAAAACCTCTGTACCTTTAATTGACAGATTGACTGTTACAATATTGTCAGTACCATCTCTGTATTTTTATTTTGTATATTTCTAATTTTTTCATTTTCACAAGGAATAATGTAGTGAAATTAACATAAAAAAAAAATTTAACCCGTATAAAAGGGAACAGATTTATCTATTTTTTAAGTTCTTTAAGAATTTGTAATAATAATATAACAATGTCACAACTAAAAGTGTGCCGAATTTGTCTAAACACTGAAACAAAAATTTACGATTTCAAACATAATAGTTTAAATACGTATTACGAAGAAATCATTGCCATTAAAGTAAGTATCAGTGGTACAGACATTAAGGAATATTTTATCCTGTAGATTTCACCTTCACATTATTAATTTTCATTTATAAAATCATGTTTCTTTTCAGATCATAGATGATAGTTTACCAAAAGTTTTTTGTTTTGAATGTGCAACATTACTTCAGAAGTATCACAAATTTAGAGAAAAATGCTATCGTGGTCAGGAAATCTTGAATGAACTGCTGTGGAGTGGTCCTGTGAGTAACCAAAGTTAATTTGTTTTGCGTTCAAATTTTAACTAAACTTATAAAATAAACTCAATTATTTTCCAGTTATCCTATCAGAGTATTCACCAGATAGACAGAACAACAAATAACCTCAAGTCTCCTCTAGAAATAGTAACTGTGACTGATAAAATTCAATTCATAACATACAATGATGACCAAAACAATTCAAAATGTAACAGCACAACAACAAAAGTTAAGAAAAATAAACCAAAAAGATCATTGAGAAATCGAAAAGTTAAAACAAGGTCAATGACACCCGAATTAACATCTGTCAAAGAAGAGATCTTGTTAAAAGAAGAGTCCAATAATAGTGATATTGAAGATTTTAATGATGACAAAGACTTTCTCCCCGATGGTGTTGAAAACTTTGATTCCGAACCAGAATTACTTATAGAAACGAAAACCACTTCATCTGTAACGAAAAAAAAGAACATCAAATCGAAAAAAGTTAAAATGAAACACGAAAAGAATTGTAGAAAAAAGAACGACACAAAGAGCTCTAGATATTTCGATCCTAAATATTGGAATAAGCAGATACTGAAAGAGAGTGAAGCTTTAGAAGTGTTTAGGGCCAGAACTGATGATCCTAAATATTTAAGGGCCCCATACAAGTGTATGGATTGTTTCAAAGGGTTTTCAAAAGAAGAGATGTTGGTACGACATAAGCAATTGAGGCACAGTGAGGTTAGTATCTTTATGTTTATATTTTTTATTTATTTATTTTATTTGGGAAGCCAACAAAATACAAACCAATAAAAAGGCCGCAAACATTACAGTATACTGCTATCTTCATTATAGGCTAACACAGAAAGGATGATATACATTTTAGCTTAAAGTGACAAAAAACAAAAAATTACTTTTTATGGTATTTATTTATTTATTAAAGAAAACAATAAGGCTTACAGAAAATTTCCAATTCATGCTTATTGCTAGTTACACTGAAAAATAACTAAATCTAAAAATTTACAACTTATAACTATACATAGGTACTACTTAGAAATAAAACCTTAAAACTAACACAAAAACAAAGAAGAATCTAATACTAACACATTATACTTACAAATATAACATTTACATTTCAAAATTATTTACATCCAACTTTGCCTCTAAGTACACATCTGTATGGTCAGAGTTAAGAGCTTTGTATGCTATGTAACAGCCCCAAAAACAGTATCTTACTTGAAATTGTACTTTTTTTGCATTCAAATATATCTCGAGATGAATTGTATGTATAATTATAATTAATCACTTGTGTACCACAACCCGCCCACACCTACTTATAGACCCGCGGGCGTTCCGCCAGTTAAATTTCAGTTTTTTTTTTAAATTTCCCTTCATTTATTAGATTTGCCATCATCATACCCTGATTTCCTTATCATGGGACCACCTTGGTAAATATCTCCTTCCTAACAGAAAAAAATCTAATTTTCTCCGTGCGAGGTTTAATTTTGTTTAGCAATGGCTTCCACATTGATGGTAGTGATAAGCATTTTTTTATATTTTTATTTTATGTATCATTGTTGTTTTTGTTATTTTAAATTCTTATTTCATTATGTTAATTTTTTTATTGTGTTTAACCTATTTTGTAAATATTAGGTAACAAACTTAGACAGAAAATGTCGCATTGACACATGCTAGCAAGTGTAAGGACATTTTTTTTGTAATACACTTCACGTCTTTTAATCCCAAAGCGGGGTAGGCAGAGGCCCTTGCTAAGCAAGTGCCCACGGTTCACCAAGCGTATTTTAACCCAACGTGACAGGGGGTGAGCCCATCGCCGTTATAGGGTTCACACACCTTGTGGTGTGCGGGTTTCATCACGATGTTGTCCTTCCGCGTACGAGCGTTGCGTTGCGTACATAAGCTCTGAAATAGAGTCCCATTGGTACACGTCCAGTAGCTGACTCGAACCCGCGACCTCTCCGTTACAAGTCACGTAACCGACCAACTGGACCACAGACGCTCGTTATAGATATATACGCGTGATAAATAAATAAATAACTACATTATTTTACTGGTGGACATCAGCGCAAAATCGCGAAGAGTGGAGAAAGGGAAGAGAGGCCTTTGCCCTGCAGTGGGATCCAGTAGGCTATTAATATATAATAAATAAATA
>SJJU01008383.1:0-10222 GCA_012932125.1 Conopomorpha cramerella | reverse complement strand
TATAATATATTCTTGATTGCAATCTTCTAAAATGTACTTGATCCCTAGACACTTTTGATGTGTGTATTTTCTTGCTGTTGATATTATTTAGCATTTACCCCGACGGTGTTACCTGCAATTTTTTTGTTCTCGTAGGAAATACGGCATAAGTACGTCTCTTTGTTATTCAATGTATAATCTGTGTTTACGGTAAAGTTTAGTTTAAATCTTTTTAGTACTTTTTGTAGTTTCATGTAGGGTTGTCTCTGAAAATAATTTCAGGGTTCATAGCGATCTGGAGCCACCACTTCCAGTGTACATGACCGTTGGTTGCCTTTTATCAAAATATCGGAGAGTAGTTTTCAAAAGAAAATTGATTTAGCAATAAATTGATTTACCCACTACTTAAAATGGTATGAAGGCATGTGTTTTGTTAAAAAAATAAATAACAATTAAAACCTAAGGTTAGTAAAGAATTTGGCATAGACAGCGTTGTATTTCCAATGTTCAGTTCATCGTTTGTTTTTTCTACTAAGGTATTTCGAGAGCAAATCAAATAGGTATAAGAAATCTAATTAAAAAGTTTTGATGGCACGTAGAAAGTAGAAGTAATAAAAGTCCAGCCTCAAGTTTCATAACTTGAGATATAGAGTTGTAGACATTTTATTTTCAATCTATTTTCAATAGTAAGTTAGTATTACATATGACCCCTGAATTACAAAACTTATTTGTCGTTTATGATGATAGTTTGACGTACATCGCATCGTTAAAACCGAACCGGAGAATAAAACAAATACTAACGCCCTAATGTACTTTAGGTACATTGTCATTGCAAATTATAATTCTATGTTTTGTGATACGGGGACCTGATCTGAGTTCTCATACATATTATGAATTAATAATATTGTTCCTTTAATACATTGGCGGACACTCAAACGGTCACAAAAGATTTTTTTTAAATTAATATTTTCACTAAATTACACATTAGGTATTACATAAAATAAAATTCCGCCAAACTGCAGAACAGTTTGTTGGCAAATAAAAAGCTAGTCTAAAATTAACACTATATGTAGCTCACTGTAGAGCCGCGCGAATCAGTATTTAAACAAACAATCAAATGCGGGTAAGTAATTACGAAGTTAGGTATGCAATTACAAAGATGTTTTTGTATTACGATAGATAGATGTTTTATTGTTGTGACGCCTATGGGCGTTTACTGTCCGGGAAAGAGTTAATCTGCATTACTACTTAGGACCATGCTTATGTTATTAGTATACAACAAACATCACTGCATGTTGTTATATCCTAATACTAGCTGACCTTGCAAACGTTGTTTTCAATGATTAGAGATCAATGACCTGCTCCGTAGGGTCGTGGGTTCGATTTCCACCGCTGACAGGTGCTTAGATGATGAGCTTTTAAGTAGTTGTTGGACGTGTCTGGGTGTTTTATTTATAAAGTATGTAGGTATTTAAATGAAAAAAAAATATAAGTAAATATATCTCGTGGTGTGATATCCATAACACAAGTGCTTTAGCTACTTAACATGGGATGAAGGCAATGTGGGTGTTGTTGTGAAATATTTATTTATTATTTAGAAGCACTTACTAAGTTGGCCCTAGTATTACTAAATCTAGACCTAGCCACCAGGATCAGCACTTCATAAAAAGACAATATACAAAATTACAGACAAACAAATTCAAAGTATGTAGTTTCATTAGTTGTCACCACTCCTAGTTGTCTAATATATGTCAACATTTTCCCCCCGAGAAATTCAAAACACGTAGACAGAATTGGCCACAGAAGGCATAAGAATTCATAATAATAGGGTGAACCAGCGACGCCAGCGCCTCACGCTATCGCACACGATCTATTACATATCTAAGCAAAGAAACATCACAAAGATACTCTGAATACTTCCTGGTATTACGTCTACAGTAAACATTTTGTGGTAGGCAGTTTTTTCGTACGTAGGTAGCAATTCTGGCCAATCAACTTTGTGTCATTTTTCTGAATTGGTTGTTTATTACCCACTAGTTTTTTATGATTGTTTCCTCATGACTTTGTACTGAATGAAACGATTTTGATGTATTTTTTCTTATTTGAAATCTGATTCTTCCCGTGCGGTCCCATTTTAATTTGGTGACTATGAAACATTTTCACTTCTTACTGTTAATGTTGTACATTTTCACTTTTTACTGTAATGTACTGTTATATTTATATTTTATTGTGCACCTATTGTGTCCATGTAATTTGTTTGAAATGTATTTGTAAATTGTCATCTGTCCTAGGGTTATATTGTAACCGTGTTATTCAGAAAGCTAGAACAGCGCTAATGCAGGGCTAGTATAGGTCTCAAAAACTGGTCCAATATACGCCAAATACGATATACGTCAACTAGTTAGCCAGTTATTTTTTTTATGAATAGGACAGTAGGAGTAGATATTGTAATTTCAAATAAATAAATAAAAAAAGGCCGAAGGTGGCGTGAAAAGTACTCGAAACCGGAGGTCATGTATGAAAAGATATATGAATATAGATGAAGCGAAAGGGGATGTCAGGATCGTGACAAATGGAGATCTGTAGTCTCTGCCTACCCCTCTGGAAGTGTATGTATGTAAAAAAATGATTGTCTGTAAAGTCGGTTTACTGACTGCACTTTGACGTGAGTACGTTACTATAGTACACGGCGATTGGTCAGTTCCAAAAATCGAACTGAGGATCGCTCGAACCCATCACGCCACTCTCTCGTACGTGTCGCGTTCTCGCTTGCGGAACGGGACAATTACGTCATCTATTTCATGCCCGTAGTATTGAGTTATTATATAACGGGCCCCTTGGTGTAGTGGGCAGCATGTCTGCCTCTGCTCCGTAGGGTCGTGGGTTCCATTCCCACCGCTGACAGGTGCTTAGGTGATAAACTTTTAAATACTTGTTGGATGTGTCTGGGTGTTTTATTTATATAAGTATGTAGGTATTTAAATGAAAAAAAAAAATATAAGTAAATATATTTCGTGGTGTGATATCCATAACACAAGTGCTTTAGCTACTTAACATGGGATGAAGGCGATGTGTGTGTGTTATTGAAAAAATATAAAAAACATTATCTTATTAAACATTATCTTATCTTATAGTGATTTGATAATAAAATTAAAAAAAAAAAACATTAAACGATGTCACGTCAAAAATAAAAAAGTCTTACTAAAAGTATTTTACAAGTTGAAGTCGATTCTTTTTTCTTCAAAGTTATTATTGGGGTCTACTTTTTAAGAGAAGACGCGCTGGTCTGTCGCCGCCCGTAAAATCTCCATCCAGTGCGCTTAACTTGCTCCAGATACCGTGGACAATAATACAATTTGTATTCAAAGTGTTTTAGATCCGTATTAAGCGAGCGCAAGTTACTTGTTTCCCGGCGATTTCATTTCGTCATCCGAAAGAGTTGAGCCACGTTCCCTGCGCGCTTTATTGACTGTGTGCAATTAATATTTATCAGTACTATGCAAATATGTTTGCAGTTTGATTATCAGCAGCTAGATAGTGACGCCGTTCAGAATATTAATTGTATACAATTGGAAATTAAAATAAGGTACTTTTCGTGTTGTTAAAGTCAGACTTTTTATGAAAATATTTATATTTTATTTTTTATTAACTCTAATTGATTAAGACAGAGATAGAGAGAGTTTTGTTTGAGAGGGTAGGTTAGACAAGGATTTTGAGAAATGGAGGTACATAATCTCCGCTCTGGGATAAGGATGTATATATATACACACATCACAAGTGTCAAGGGATCAAGTACATTTTAGAAAATTGCAATCAAGAATATATTTTACAAAAACTGAATTCATTCCTAATTTATTCAAAATGTGGTGATAAGTCATTGATACAGGCATGGGGAATTAGATAGGAGACCAATCCAGAAGATTAAATTTGATTGAAGTAAATTAGATTTTTTTAGAGCTAAAAATGTTCTTGATCCTTAGACACTTTTGATGTATGTATATTAAAGGGACCATTCTAGCAAACATTGCCATCTGTTGGCAACAATGTTCGGGCTTAGCCAACATCGGAGGACACAAACACACGGAAAAAAACAGCTAAGTGCAAGATTAGATTAACGGTGAACAAATAATGCTTTTAGTTCTAATTTGTACGAATGACATGTTACTTCCACTCAGGATTAGTTGAGCTGGTTTCTAAACTACGTTTCTTACAAATCTGGACTTACAGTGTAATGTATTCGTCTGGTTGGGCGGCGCCCTGCGGTTATCGCCCGCCCGCCCTCGCCTCCCGCCGCGTGCGGTCGAGCTGTGTTATTGGAAACACACATTGACGTCACAACTCTGAAGAACATTGTGAATGCAAATATGCAAGATGCAAACGTAATGTATGTGTTTATTCCAATACACGTTCCCAATAAATATATGGCATGAGAGACGATAAAAAGGATATTCGTGGAAAACGGGTTAAATTGGTAATATGCGATCAAATGCTTAGGAATTACAGCGTGACTCATTCAAATCGGTCAGTATGGGAAAGTCTGAAACTATAAGACATAAGAAGTTATATATAAAAGAAGAAGTATATATATAAAACATTTTATGATTTATAGTTTCAGATTTTTTCCAGCTTGTGATTAAAAGGCGTGAAGTGTATATACACAAATCAAAAGTATCTAGGGATCAAGTACATTTTAGAAGATTGAAATTAAGAATAAATTTTACAAAAACAGAATTCATTCTTAGTTTATTCAAAATGTGGTGATAAGTCATTAATACAGATATGGGGGATTAGGTAGGAGACCAATTCAGAAGTTTATATTTGATTTAAATAAATTAGATTTTTTTTAGAGTTATAAATGTTGTTGATCCCTAGACACTTGTGTAAGAGGAAGTATATATTAATGCAGTTTTTCTTTTTATTAAAATCATAAAATAAGGTGACATGGTTCCTAAAATCAAATCATCGTATGTGTTTATAGTTTCAAACTTTCCCATACTGACCGATTTGAATTTGCCACCCTGTATAGTAAAGATATTTAGATGAGTTCATAACTATGAGGGATTCCAAACAGAGAGGTTTATTCGCAACTAGCCAGATATTAACACCACAGATGATTTACTAATTAAATATCAATTAGACACTCGGTTTCTATTATTGCCATAAAGACGCCTCAATTACTTTCATCTATTCTTAATGACACTGGATTTCATTAATTCTTATATCGCGCCGACCAAATGTACTGTACGTAACTGTCTCTCGTAATGCCTAATAGCCTGCTGCAATGCAATTACTGAGCACTTCATCAAGGGGGGGCAGTGAGTGCCTATTAAACTATAGAGAATAAGCGATACCGACCCATGTTGCATCTCTACAGAGGGGAGAGAATCGTATTACACTAGCGAAATAAGATACACGACAATTTTAATAAGCTACGCCGTAGCTGCTCACGTAGTCGTGTCTACGCCACTACGACACGTAGCATAATCTAACACTAGAGCAAACATACGTCCGTGAGACATTTGACACTTATATCGGCGTATCAAGGTCGTTTTTGCCGTGTCTAGATAACGAGGTATCACTAATCAAGTCTGTATTATGGTTTCGTGTAGTATCAATGTATGTACAGAGTATAATTTAGACACACGTGACACATAGGTACAACGATATCTGTAATTTATTTTCTCTTTATTTGACTAATATTTGTCTTGAGCGGTTTTGAAATAACTTAGGAAGATGTGATATCTTCTTGGATGCAGTGGCTTAGGTACGTTTCAGTATTACAATGGTGTTTTAGTGGGTGCGATGCGACACCAAATAACACCGCCCTAGTCACTGTCCTTAATGGCAGAATTCTAACAATATGTATCTAGTATCTTCTAAAAAACTCGTGACTAAAAGTCTAAAGTAGTGCTTGTTATTTTGTTTTGCAGGTACAGTTTGAAAATAATCGGATCGGGTGAATAGGTACCTAATGAACACGTGTGCTTCATCGTAGACCACGTCGCTGCTTAACATCAGGCAGGATGGTGGTCAAACGCTTGTTCATAGTGTGAAAGGAAAAAAATCTCTGACAAATTATTATCACGATTATTTCGCACACTTGTTTATAATGCCATATCAAAATGCATGCTAACACACATTACAGATTAAATCATTTTTTAAGGAAATGCGCACTGACATGATATTAAAAGTTTAAAACGGGTATTATACCGCGAAGATTAACCAAAGATAAGCATTCAGCTTACAGATTTTTTCGTAGATGACACTTTTTAAAAATGTCCGCCACAATATTTTTGACTATACATTTTAGATAGTATTTTAGAAAATGCATTAGTGCAATGTACAGGATAATACAATTTTCGCGGGTAATTTGCAGGCGAGTCGAGTGTTGTTTCGGACAGCTTTTTTTTTTATCCACACCCGGGCGAGTTGACGTTGATTATGACGAATGGCCGCTGGGAACATTCCCCCTTAAAGTTATTGATGGCCGGAGATATAATTTTACCTCAGTGTTGTATTTTATTTACACACTTGAGCGGACATTTTGTAAATATAAAAAGAATAAAGAACCGACTTCAACCACTAAAATTTGACATATATGTGGTTTTCTCGTGGATGCCATTGTCGGAACTGAACCAAATTTATACGGGACCAAACGGGAATCACCAGCTTTCAAATAAAAAAAACATCCAAATCGGTTCATCCAGGTGAAAGTTCTGAGGTAACAAACATAAAAAAATACAGATGAATTGAGAAACTCCTCCTTTTTTTTCAGTCGGTTAATAAGCAGATACATATGGATACATATGCACACATATACAAATAAATAAATAAATATTTTACAACATCACACACATTGCCTCCATCCCATATTAAGTAGCTAAAGCACTTGTGTTATGGAAATCAGACAACGAGATATATTTACTTATGTATTTTTTTTTATTTAAATATATACTTCTATAAATAAAACACCCAGATACATCCAACAAGTGCTTAAAAGCTCATCACCTAAGCACTGGTCAGCGGTGGGAATCGAACCCACGACCCTACGGAGCAGAGGCAGACATGATGACCACTACTCTAACGGGCCCGTCGTATACTCGCGTCCATAATCCCCAGAAAGGTGAGGACAGCACCTTAGGACACCATAATATGGACTTAAGAATGTCGAAATTGACCTTCAGTTACAAGTTGCTAGCTGAATGAACTTCCAGATCCCGTAGTCGACCCCCACGACAAACCAGGATGAAAGAGAGCTGATACAATCTATTTATAAAAAAATATACACTTCACGCCTTTTAATCCCAAAGCGGGGTAGGCAGAGGCTGAGCAAGTGCCCACGGTTCACCAAGCGTATTTAACCCAACGTGACAGGAGGTGAGCCCATCGCCGTTATGAGGCACACACAACTTGTGGTGTGCGGGTTTCATCACGATGTTGTCCTTCACCGTATGAGCGTTGCGTTGCGTACATAGCCTCTGAAAAAGAGTCCCATTGGTACACGTCTAGTAGCCGGACTCGAGCCCGCGACCTCCCTGTTACAAGTCAAGTATCCGACCAACTGGACCACAGACGCTTGGAGATTTACATCCCACATTAGCTTGGAGCAGAAGCAAAAGCAGATACTACACAAAAATCTTTATAGGGACTCGTGTAAACACTTGACATAGCATTTTGACTACAAAATGACTATGAAACGTTTTAGGAGAGATATAAAAACGGCTAAATCGGTAGTAAAACCTTATGACTGCTGAGTAATGCAGGATCGGAGTTTTTATACTTTGCTGCCGAGCTGTGAATCACTTCATTGTAGCAATAATATGGCTTGGGAGTAGTTTCATAATGTTGCCGTTTGCAGTACATTGCTGGAATTGTTACTATAGGAAGTATTGTATAAATAATGTACATATAATATTGAAAAGAGGTGGAGGAAATGAAGTTTTTCTTTTTATTAAAAATATAATTTTTTTTTTTTTTTAATCACTATGAACAAGCGTTTGACCACCATCCTACCTGATGTAAGTCTAGTAAGCAGCGATGTGGTCTACGATGGAGCACACTTGTTCAGCAGGTACCTATTCACCCGCGACTTGAAGATCTTCAAACTATACTGCGCAGGAAACACAGACTCCGGCAAGTCGTTCCACATCCTGGCGATACGCACTATGAAAGTGGACGCAAACCGTTTGGTTCGCGTAAATGGCAAATTCACCTGGTATGGATGACGTTTTTCCGTTCTCCTGGTTGTCCTATTGTAAAAACGCGATGGGGGTATTAGGTTATGCAACTCCGTAGCACACTCTCCGAAATGCACCCGATAGAAGACAGATAGGCTCGCAAGTTTGCGGCGATGCTCTAGGCTTTGTAGCCGAGAATCAAACAGCCTGTTGTCACCTATGAGCCTTCTAGCACGCCTCTCTATATGTATAAATGTAATATTGTGCCATATTTTCGGTAGTCTTTTCGTTTTTTAACACAATTAACAAGCGTTTGATCACCATCCTGTCTGATGTTAAGCAGCGATGTGGTCTACGATGGAGCACACTTGTTCATTAGGTACATATTCACCCCAGAGACTTGAAGTCCTTCAGACTGTACTGCGCAGGAAACACAGACTCCGGCAAGTCATTCCACATCCTGGCGGTTCGCACTATGAAAGTAGTCGCAATCCGTTTGGTCCGCGGGCATTTAAACCCAAATTAGGATACCCTGTACTGTGTGTAACAGATGCTGCACTTACATAAATAATTTAAAAACATACGTAGATAGATAAAACTCCCATATTCACACAACAATGCTTCAGCTTTATAACGGTGATAGGAATGGAACCCACGATCTAGAAGTAGGACGGGACGGTAATTTTATTGTTATCAAAGGGTTACTAACGAAGGTGTAAAATATCTAGATATAACTAGATGCTGAGATACGACAAATTAATTGTACTTGCTTAGCTTTTACCTCGAATAAATAATAACTCTATGGAAACCCAATACAGTGTCTTATTCATACCCCAGTAACTCGCCAAATTGCTCCCGTCAAACAGTTAGGTACCAGTTTTAGTAATCCCAGCCAATTTCAAAGTTAAATTTGCTGCCAAAGCCTGGTTTTCTCAGTTTCTCTACAATATTGAAATAGCGAATCAATTGTCCGCAAATAGAAATAACTAGTTACTAGTTGCGGCCGGAGCACGTTTTTGGCAAATACAAAAATAAATCAAAGTCTACGCATGGCAAAGATCAATGTTCGAGAAATGTTTTACCTACATGTTATTTATTTTCAAGGATAATGAATGTACTGTGATACGTTCTAAAATGTTACAAGTTCAATTTACATATTTTAAGGTCTTCACATCTTCACATATACAGAATTATTGACAAGTAGATCAGACGATATGAGGAGCGCGTACTGTCCGGCATTTGGGCATATGGAGAGAATGGATGAAAGTCGATTGACGAAAGAGATTTATATGGGTGATGTAATATGCTGAGTAGAGGTCGCCCCAGAAGGACATACATTGACCAGATCGGTGATGTCCTGGCGGAAGGTGGCGTGAAAAGTACTCGAAACCGGAGGTCATGTATGAAAAGATGTATGAAAGTCGATGAAGCGAAATGGGTATGTCAGGACCGTGACAAATGGAGATCTGTAGTCTCTGCCAACCCCTCTGGGAGACAGGCGTGATGTGTATGTATATATCTTATTAATAAATTGATTTTGTCCTATCGCCATTTTTACATCATTGTGCTGATCTGATATAACTGTTATTAGTATATAATATAAATGTTAACTGTCATCATCAGTCACATGATGTCCACTGCTGGAAGAGGGCCTCCTCCAATGATTTCTGTGGGTATGCCAATCGCCACACTTGGCACGCGGGTTGGCGATCGCAGTGATGTAGTGGTTTAATTCACAGAGAGCGCTGTTGCCAGTATTCTGGAGAGATCCTTCTGTCGCTTCTTACGCCTCTCAAGACGGGAATAGTTGGGCTGGGGCTAGGCTGGGTTACTTCTTACTGTAGAGTATGTGGTACCAGCTTAACGTACTTTCCTAAAGTGACACGTAGAGAAAACAGATTTCAACCACATTGACAGCACAACTGATATTTTCAACTCAATATTGGTCACCGGGTATATAGGCAGTTGCATGCGTCGAAACGTTCGAGTAAAATAACAAAGTAAGCTCGAGCTTGTCTTTGATTATATTCGCGCCTATACACCCGGTGAACAATATTGAGTTATAA
>SJJU01008380.1:0-22157 GCA_012932125.1 Conopomorpha cramerella | reverse complement strand
ACTAGTCAAATACTTAATACGATTATTACGATACGATAGCCTATTTTAAAACTAAAATAAGCATGTAGTAGACACCTGTACTTTACATTTTACTAACAAAGCGTTGTTCTGTACATTTCAGATACTACATACGCCGAGGCACAAACAGTTCCCACTGGGTTGTGTACCTGGAGGGCGGCGGCTACTGCTGGGATGCGGACTCCTGCGCCACCCGCTGGAAGCGCCGCCCTGGACTCATGACCTCCAGGAAATGGCCCAAGATTCGACGTCCACCTGCCCTGCTGTCCACCGAGCAAGAAACTAATCCTCTGTGGCACGAATCTAACCACGTGTTACTACCGTATTGTACTAGCGACATGTGGGCCGGCACTCGACTGCATCCACACAACAAGACATTCACGTTCGCCGGACACCTGTTTGTAAGAGCCGTACTTTCAGAGCTTCTGCAACATGGCCTCAAAGGTCGCCTTCTATTGGTCGGATCGAGTGCCGGAGGCGCTGGCGTCATGCTGCACGCGGACGCGGCTAGACGATCCCTTCGGAACTACGGCATCAAAGTGGCCGTCGTATCAGATTCCGGCTGGTTCCTAGACAGACAGGCAAAAAGGCACGGCGTAGCTCCGGATTCAGTTGCCAAATTGGGACATTCTCTGTGGAAAGGATTGCCCCCGTCGGCTTGCGTGCGAGAACATCGTGAACAACCTTGGCTGTGCTATTTCGGGTACAGACTTTATCCGTACATCAGAACTCCTTTGTTCGTGTTTCAATACCTGTTCGACTCAGCGCAGTTAGCCGCGGAGGGTGTAAAGGCACCAAAGTCCAGGTCGCAATGGAACGCGGTTTACGAAACGGGAAATATGATAAGGGGAAGTTTGAAGCGTGTACGCGCAGTGTTCGCCCCCGCTTGTCTTGCACACGGCGCTCTCGCTAGACCTGAATGGTTATCGGTGAATATATCCGAAGTGACCTTACCAAGGGCTATTCGATGTTGGGAGAAGAGACTGGGAAAGGGCAAGGGTTACACCGGAGGTAAAGGTTGTGCCCCGAGGAGACTTATCGAGAGATGTTCGTGGCCACAATGTAACGGATCCTGTCCACACTTGCGGGATCCCAGGACGGGAGAAGAGGTGGCGCTTGCTTCGTTACTCCAGAGTTTTGGGTTGGACGTGTCTGGAGCGGCAGCGGCGATGGGACTGGACACGCGGGCACTGCTTAGAATGAGTAGAGCAGAACTTTTGCCGCTTCTCGCACCTCACACCTAGACGACATCAGATGATGTGTTTGCGTGAACGTGGACTATTGGAGATGAAGGAGAGGATTCCAGAAAAGTTGTATGACTTTAGATATGAAGAAGGGATGTTTTACTGAAATGTGAACTTCTGATACAGACACTGCATTGATGGAAGTAAGGACGTGCTTTAGTGAGCGCCATTTTTAAAGACTGTAAAGAATCTCGTACTAAGTTTGTATTATTTTTTTGGTTTCAAAAGTATTTAGTTTTGCGCTCGAGCGCAGCCAATCTACCTCGTTTTGTTGTACAATTAGTTTAGTTATTATTTATTGTTTTATTATCCTTGTGCACTGTTGTTGCATCTAATGAATAAAATACAATTTAACTTTTAGTTCACTCTGTCAATAAAACCAGGTTACAAGGCTTTGGCACAGTTTATTAAAATATCTCCCTTGTAGAGGAACATTGGACTAGTTTAACATTGGTTACAAAACCTGCTGACAAAACTCTTACTTGCAAACGAGTAAGAATTTCATCATTCAGATTCCTAACATCGCTCACTATTAATTTACTGTTGAAGGCGGATGGACTGTATCTTTAGTCCTGTCACTGGTTACTAATGGTAACTAATTTAAGTACAGCTTGTGAGGCAGCCAGGGTTCCCGTCTGCGGGCTGGTGGTACATAGGCCCTGCGTTTCAAGTGCACTCCGCCGTTCCTTCGCACGACGCTGGACCGTCATAATTTGCTGCTGCGTTCGTTGTTGACGATGATGGAGAGGTCAACGACATCGTTGCCTAAGAAGAAGTCTGTGGCAATTATGTTGGCGTTGCCTCGCCATGAGGTAGCGAGTCTTTGAGTAACGACTCTGTTTACTTCGTCGGCGTTGCTTCTCAGCGATCCTCGGCCCAGAAGAATGTCGAGTACAGTTGGAGTGGTTTGCGCCATGGCTGAGTAGAGAGGCGACCTGGCGTTGGAGAGAGGGTTGTTCGGTATTGTTGAGTCGAGGTAGGTGAATAGGGTCGCGGCGCGGTTCGTGTTGGCCCACAAGTGTGGTAGAATCGGCCACAGCCAGTTGTTCTCTATAAAAAAAGAAAAGGAATAGTATTAATACTAGTATATTTTAGGACTGAGGTTTCTTATATAGTGTAGAGTTCTTCCTACTATTGTTAAATGGGTTCTTTCGGACAAAAGATCGCGAGTTCAATTCTCGTCTCTGTTAATTAGATTAAGTTATGGTTTTATTTATTTCTTTTATTTGTATTTTTTCTCATTAAGTAATGTGAATTGGTACATCACTCATGGTATTAAAGTAGACCTAACAATTTCAAGCGTCCAAAGAATTTTGCCTTATAGCGCCTTAATAGTACGAATAGCAATTTTTTATTCATAATTAGCTGATCCGGCAAAAGTTGTTTTACTAGTACAATATTAACAGTGTTTCTCTGCTATTATATGTATGAATTTTACATATAAACCTTCCTTCTAAAATCACTATATCTGTTAAAAAAACATCAAAATCCGTTGCGTAGTTTGAAATGAAACTAAGCCGACAGCGGAAGGCGACTTTGCTTAGCACTGTGTATGGAACAAAATGATTAAATGGGTTTATCACTTTACATACAACCAATTATTTTATGTCATTTAATTTTACACACACAAATAGTTTGTATCAACAGCGTAGCAAGCAAAAATCTTTTAGCATTATATTTGCTATGTAAAGTTTCCAGGCACTTTACCTAACAATTTAAGTATTTCAGTATTTATTTATTGCGTAATTCTTACATCTAAGAACAAACCCTGTTAGGGTGTGGCGACAAAATTATTAAATTACATTTTTAAATAATAAATAACAATAAATAATCAAAAATATTTCTGAATACGGATTCAAGTGCTAGATAAACGTAAATAGGTACAGTTGTGAATGAAATAAAAATAGGAAGTCCGTTTTGCAGTCAACATCATTAGCCACATGCCGTCCACTGCTGGACGAGGGCCTGTAATGGTATAATCCCCGGTAGGCATGGCAGGCGGGTTGGCAATCGCCGTAGTGTTGTGGTTTAACTCACAGAGAGCGCTGCTGTTCGTCCTCTGGGAAGTTCCCTCAGTCGCCTCCTACAACGCCACGACGGGATAAGAAAAAGTCAAACTATTCTACAAAGATGCATCACGCTGTCAGTCCCTATGTATGCTTAGATCTTTAAAAGTACGCTACGGATTTTGATTTGGTTTTCTTTAGCAGATACAGTGATTCTTGAGGAAAGTTGAATAGGCTGTGGTGGTGACACATGTATTGTGTTCGCTGTCACCATACGGAATTTTCCACTACTTTGTATAACTCATCATAAAATTTTGCACATTTTTTTACTGATGAGATCAATACGACGGGAATCATCAACGTGATAAATATCATCATTACATAGTATAAAACAAAGTCGCCTCCCGCTGTCTGTCCCTATGTATGCTAATATCTTTAAAATTATGCATGTATTTTGATTCGGTTTTCATTAGTAGGTAGAGTGATTCTTGAGGAAGGTTTATATGTATAATACATGCACATAATAGCAGGGAAACACTGAATAATTTACATTGGCAAAGCAATGTTTGCCGGGTCAGCTAGTAACAGTATAAAACGAAGTCTCCTCCCGCTGTTTGTCCCTATGTATGCTCAGAATAGTATCTTTAAAATGAAGCTACGGATTATGAAGCGCTTATCTTTAATAGACAGAGTGATTTTAGAGGAAGGATTAAATGAACAACGTAATCCTTCCTCAACATAATAATAACTATTAATCACGTACACACATCAAAAGTGTCTAGACATTGATCCCTAGGGATCAAGTACATTTTAAAAGATTGCAATCAAGAATATATTTTACAAAAGCTGAATTCATTCATAATTTATTCAAAATGTGGTGATAAGTCATTGATACAGGCATGGGGAATTAGGTAGGAGACCAATCCAGAAGATTATTGTGTTGTTAAATAAATTAGAATTTTTTAGAGCTAAAATTGTTCTTGATCCCTAGAAACTTTTGATGTGTGTATAATGGCAATATATCGTTTGCCGGGTCAGCTAGCCTAGAATAATATAATGCACAGATAATATTAATTATTTGAATGTAATCTACTTAAAAAACCCACACATGTCAAACACATTATACTTCTAGAATCGATGCAGTATTTACAACTTCCTCTCACCAATTAGCTGTAATTACCCCACATGGCCACTCATTGCCAACATAAACACCTAATCTGACCTAGCTTTGCTTAGAAATTGTATTATTAGCTGGCTCAGTTTACTGTAACAGCTTAGATAAGTATTCTACGCATGATACAACAAAAACAAGCGCTTTGTTTTGTCTAGTAAGATCGAAAGCAGTTCATTATGAAACAAGGTAATCATAGATTCCGGATACCGCGTCACGGTTCGCCACGTCTTATAAAAGTCTGCGAAGTCTAGCTTCCACTGCGAGCTAAGCTAAATAAGGGGGGATTTTAAAACTATGAAAATTTTAAAACTATGAAAATTTTTTATTAAGCTCGAGCTTGTCTTTGATTATATTCGCGCCTATAGAGGTATACACTGCACTGGCTTTTAATGAGAAGGTAGGCAGTAATCCTCAAGGATTGACACCTATATATAGATAACTTGTCTTTACGAAATGTCTACCTATCTACTCACCCACAAAACACAGGACCTTCGTTATGTCGTGCGTCCGTATGTCGTGAGTACAACAAAAAAAGATCTAGAAATAACTCTATTATTAGGTCGGGTAACCAAGATACTAAGGTAGGCCGTGTCTTTTTGTCTATATGGTGTGCACGCCACTGTTATGTACCCGGTGAACAATATTGAGTTATAATGTCTGTGCACGTTTTTTTAATTATTTGGATTATTTAAGTCTTTGGATTGTTTCTTTAAGTGGCCATCTATTAGCTTGTGCCAATAATTTTTACCAGTGTCGAGTTTAGCTGATCAAAGTGGTAAAAATCGTCGTCAATCGTCAAAGTCGTGTCAAAGTATCATTGAAACGTGAGGACCATCACATTTCAATGCTGCGTGGAACATAATACGGGAATAACAAATTGATCAAATAGGAGTCTCCTTTACTTCTCAGTATCACTACATTATTTTTCATCACCAGCACATTATTACACTAAATTATCTACCACATTAACACAATAACTGCAGCGAAAAATTTATGTATGAGAAATAAAGAAGCCATTTTCATCTCATCGCTTCCCGCACAAAGTCCAGTTCTAGTCGAGTTCTCTTCAAGTATTGTGAAGTGTCTTGGGTTATTTAGACATGTTAACAATAAAACCAATTACTGTCACCTTCTATACTGACGGCTTGAAGTTAAGGCATTTCGTTGACAATATAAAAATCTTAGAAAATAATCCTATTTTTCGTTTAAAATGCAATGTGGCCTATATATAAGTCAAATTAATTTGTGTGTGCCTATACCTCACTGCAACGTATGGTAAGGGCACTAATGCTTTACAGTAAACTAATAGTTGACACCATGTCTTAGTGTTTTGTAAATAAATGTCATATTTCAATATTATTTAATTGAAGTCATTGAAAAATGCATGGATGTCAACTATTAATTCCCTGTCAAGCATTAGTGCCTTTACCTTAATTGCATTATAAAACGCAAACCTAATTTTGGCACCACAGAACCGTATTTTGAGTTACGTTTGTCACGCTCTAATCGCGTTTGAGAAAGAGAGAAAGACTAATTATGCTCAGACGACAATTAAGTACTGATTATTTCAGACTACGGACCAAAAACGATTCCGCGTATCCATCGCTCCAGCTCATTACTCGGTAGAACACATGCTTAAATAGTACGAACCTATAGTTTTTACTATAGTCACTGGTACATTATACTCTGAGCCGTTCTGAAGTTAGAGTAACGAAAGAAAATGGATCACACTGCAGTTGTACATCGGCTATAAACATCATGTTCAGTATAATCTACAGTCATGAATTGCAGCATATGAGCTGATATGTAAATAATCATAGCTGTATTTTTCTAGAAGTTTGTGATGTTGCATTTTTTTAAGCGACTTCAAGAGCCTTTTTAATGTTTTGTTCGAGGATAACTTCGTCGCTTTTTTGTTGGAATGGAAGGAAATCAGAGTTTAATGACGGCAAACCCGATAAATCGAGGGGAACTTAAAAAATCGTATGGTCGGACGGCTTTTTGCTTTAAAATTATACAATGTACATTGGTAAAATGGGGGGGAGGGGGGAATGGCAATTATCGGAACACTTGACTATAGAGTTTGCGATCGCAGTGATGTTGTGGTTTAACTCACAGAGAGCGCTGCTGCCCGTCCTCTGAGGAGCTCACTCGGTTGCCTTTTACAACACCCGCGACGGGAAAAGTTAGGCTGGGGTGGTGACACATGTATTCTATTCGCCGTCACTACAAGGCAGTATTGGGATTTCTCCCCCAAATACCCCCATTTAGTATTACGAAACATGTCGTTGAAGGGAACTGATGGATATTCAGTGCGAAATTGGCTATCGGCCTTGAATTTTTGATTTAAAGAAACTGATATTATTTCTTTTTAGATATCGATTATGTAAGTATTTCACAGTAAATTATCCTACGATGTCTAAAATAAATGAAATGTTTGTTTTCACATATTATATTTTTTTTAGAAGGTGTTCGAAGTGACCATCGTTTTTAATACTTTTACAGTATACGATCTTCGCATGTCTTATATCAGATCCGCATTCTCGTGCGAGAACCCCCAAGAAACGTTCGAGACTCTGGATCGGGCATTATAGTTATACTTTTTCCCCCTTTCCCGTTGACCGTCCTTAATGTTACACCCTGTATTAAAGGGAAATAAGGAAGTTAACTTCTGAAGACCACGCGAGTATAAATATAAAAAATCTCAGCTGAGATAATGCGTCTATGTTCAACTACTGTTTATTTCGCAACCTCTGTGGCATAATCACACTTTTTTACATTACATCACAATATCTAACGATTAGGTACCTGCGATACGCGGTTAATGCATAAGTATTATAGAGCATAAAAGGCACTTTCGATGTTAGATACTGTTGTGTAAAAAATAATATAGCTATGGATTAAGTGAACTGCAGATTTAGTTAGAAGTAATATTTGAATGTCGTTCTTTTTCTTTTATACATTTTGTCAAGATGTAACAGTTATATTTCGGTGTATTTTGCACTTGATAACCGATTGGTATTGTATATTTGTTTAACTCTAAATATAATAACATCAAGCTCTAACAACTTAGTTCATCAAAACGAACCTAGCCCAGTTTAATTCACTATCCTTAATTAGTATTGGAAAACGGGCGTGTCATACATGGATGTATTTTTAATTAAAACTGTCATCTATACATAATATAAAGCGAAGTCGCTGTCTGTCCCTATGTATGCTTAGACCTTTAAAAGTACGCAACGGATTTTGATGCGGGTTTCTTTAATACATATAGTGATTCTTGAGGAATGTTTAAATGTATAGAGAAACGCGGTTAATAATTTATTTTTGCAAAACGACGTTTACCGGGTCAGCTACTGGGGAAAATACCAGGAGTTAGATCTATTGTCGTTTGATTATAATAATTCCTCTCATCTCGTTTTCTATACTTGTTTGGTCACAGACAATGTCTTAGTTATAGTCATAATCTTGTCAAGTCCTGAAGTCCAGCATAAAGGCCGAATGGTGAAAGAACGAACAAAGCCTCTATATCCAAGGAAGATCCTGAACTTACCAGAAACAATAGCATTGTCCACATAACTGAACAGGAGCCTCTTCCCCCCATCCAGCAAGCTCTGAACCGTAGGTCCACGGCTTCCAGATCCCGTATCGAAGTCTTTGTGCGAGGCGAGATGAGGTCCCAACTCTCGCTGCACCATCTCCAGGAGACCGGCGTGGACGCTCCTGATTGGGGAGCCGTCTGATTCGTAGAAACCCAACGGGAAGTGGTGAGCATCTAGGAACACCAGCTGGAAGGATGGAAGAGTTTTGAAATAAGATACGGTCTGGAATAACTTTTTCCGTCATGGGAGTCGAAAGAGGCGACCGAGGGAATTCTCCAGAGGACGGATTTGCCAACCTGACAAGCGTCGCGATGGGGTTGGTGACGGTGATAATGAGGTAAAACTCTGAATTTATTTTTCCACTGGCTAAAAAATGTGCAAGAAATATACTGATATATACATACATACACTTCACGCCTGACTCCCAGAGGAGTAGGCATAGACTTCAGTTCTCCATTTGTCACGGTCCTGACATGGGGTATGTCAGGATGTTCTGCATCATCTACACACATCAAAAGTGTCTAGGAATCAAGAACATTTATAGCTCTAAAAAAAAATTTAATTTATTTAAATCAAATCTAATCTTCTGGATTGGTCCTACCTAATTCCCCATGCCTGTAAAAACGACTTATCACCACATTTTGAATAAATTATGATTGAATTCAGTTTTTGTAAAATATATTCTTGATTGCAATCTTCTAAAATGTACTTGATCCCTAGACACATTTGATATGTGTACATTCAAATATCGTTTCGAGTACTTTTCACGCCACCTTCCGCGAGGACATCACTAATCTGGTCAATGTATGTCCTTCTGGGGCGACCTCTACTGACCCGGCCCATTACATCACCTATATAAATCTCTTTAGTCAATCGACTTTCATCCATTCTCTATGTACGCTGGTTATCTCGTACTCACGATCAACTCACCAAGTTCATGTCAAACATGTTGTTTAGTGCATATATCGCCAGTGCAATGTATGGTTAAAGTTAATAAACACATCTAATCTAAGGGGGTATACTGAAAGAAAGCAGGTAACCAGCGCTTATCGGGACATTGTATAGAATATTGTCTGCGCCGGCTACCAGCGCCGACTTCATTTCTAAGGATTTACCGAACGGCACCGCTTTCTTTCTGTATACGCCCTAAGCCATATTTAAATCTCTCGAATAGTTTGTGTGAAATGAAGAGAAGTTTCAGTTCAAAAATCTGATTAAAAAGATGTGGTAAATTAGTGATATTTCGATCGCTTGCCCACTCATCTGACTTCCTGAAGTGACTCACCTCGTTGGTGCTGTCTAAGAAGGCTCTGATCTCCTTCAGCAAGGGCAGCAAGGGTCTGACGCGGATGAGGTTGTGGTTCAACCAGTATCTGAGGAGAAAATAACAAAATTAGGTTGCAAGAAATCGCCCTTTCGTCTTTTGTAATCTTACCGTTGTTGTATTTAGATTTGTAGATTGGATTCCAGATGAAGAAATCCCCCAAAAGAGCGAGTCCAAAGACGAACGTTCATAGAGTAAAGTCGTTGCATCTCCTTCGTTTTCCACTGTCTTTGACCGATTGATTTTTTTAGAATTGTAGTGCTATATGTACTGTAATTTTGGAACGAAACTTTTAGCATGTTTAGTCGAGTTCATAAATATATGAACAGTATGAACACTTCCTTTAAAAAAATAATGCATTATGTACCTGAGTATATTTGACTAATAGAATTAAAGTGTAGTGAGTACAATGATCATTTTGGTGCTGAATACTGCTCTGAATATTAAATATTATGATTTCCCAATAACTACTTCACAGTATTGTTGTAGGTATGTGGTTTTTGTAGCGCGCTTTGTTTATACTTATACTAGCAGATCGCCCCGGCTTCGTACGAGTGCAATGGTGATTCTACTATACTGCGTGTAAAAGGACCGCGAGCAATGGTCTTAGAAACGTTTTTGGGGTAATCAATATTAACAACTTACTATGGCGACAATGCGGGGAAATGTATTATGCATGTATTGTAAATAAACCGTCATATGGTATCACAGACACTAGATTCAAATCCGTTCATCATCATCATCAGCCCATATTTGTCCTCTACTGGACATAGGCCTCTCCAATTGCACGTACGAATTCTCTCCAATCCGTTACGTATTTTTAAAGATCTAAGCACACATATGGCCTGTCAACGGGAGGCGAGTTCATCAATACATAGTATAAAAGAAAGTCGTCTGCCACTAGAGTCGCCTTGCGCAGTTAGAGTGATTCCAGAGGAAAATTTATAGCGTCAGTCTGTAGCTTGCAGTTGTTTTATACTATGTAGCAGTGGCGTGCACTGGCTTTTACGACAAGGTAGGCAGTATCCTCACGGATAGACACATTTATATAGGTAACTTGTCTATACGAAATATAGGTATACCTACCTATCTACTCACCCATAAAATAAAGGACCTTCGTTATCCTCTGTCGTGAGTACAACAAAAAAGATCTAGCAATAACTCTATCATTAGGTCGGGAAGCCAAAATACTAAGGTAGGCAGTGTATTTTTGCCTATATGGTGTGCACGCCACTGCTATGTAGTTATGTATTGCATCGTCAAAAACACTCGCCACACGTCAATAGGTCGCAAAAGGTTAGTTCCGGTAGCAAAAATTCGTCCGCACCCACGTCCGCAATACTTATTGGTGCAGATACATTTATAAGGTATACCTACATACGTAACACGATCGAGCACCTTGCGGTTTACAATAGAAAGCAATGTCGCAACACTTTGCGGTTTCCGCGAACGACTTTAACGATGCTGATACAGATCTGGTGGCAATACTGACAAGTTTAACACTTTCGGGGACACATCTCACCAGTCAACTTGTTAACAAAAAGCATGTTCTGTTTGAAATTGAGTGTTCATGAAAGTGTTACTAGCATGTCGATAGTATCTAAGTAGTATTTTGGCTGATACTTCTTATCCTTACTCTTATAATTGTCATTATGAGACTAGTGGTCAGGGCATCTGTCTCTAGAACGATTTCGACGGGTTCGATTCCCGTCACGGTTGTGTGCGTCTGTAAGGTCTCTGTCATTGCCGTGCGTAAAAGTGTCTCGGCTATTATTAGATTATTTATATAAATATTTTTAAAATCGAGCTCTATGGTCTGTATTCTGAAACAATAACCTTATTGCTGATCTGTCTTTTATTCCTCTTATACGAACACAATAAGTGCGAGACAAACTTTGCTCGAGCAGAAACATTTGAGATTGATATTGAGGGGAGTTTTTGAATACGGGTCTGTGTCCAGTTGTCATTGATTATGCTTCAGTCTATTCTGGATGCCGCAGATCACAGGAATGGGAAAGAGGCTGCGACTATTCTCATAAAAACAAAAGAATCCAGAAAAAAAACTATTCCAACTCACCTATCCTCAACATTGCTATAATATTCGTAGTAAGACACTCTGAAGTCCAGGTATCTGATGCCGTGCACGAGTTGAGACCAGATGGAGCGGTCCTGGCACAGCACGAAGGAGTCCCGAGCAGCCGTGCTCAGTTCTGTGTTGAAACGCCACGCGCCTGCGTTGTGAGTGCCTGCTAACGCCAGCTCACCTATACGGAGCTTGTTGATTCTTTCCCTGAGGATGGTAAAAGGGTATTAGCCCACTTTAGTATGTGATGTAAGATCTGATCCTATCTATCAGTGATAGCCAGATATTAAGACCTCAAGTTTCGGGCTAAAAGTTAGTTAGGACAAATTATCTGTCTCCAAGTTTTTGTCCACGCTATTACGAACTATCTACTAACTAGTTTTGTACCTGCCCTTGCAGTGCCACCATTCGCTGGCCAAAAGTGCACACATCAAAAGTGTCTAGGGATCAAGAACATTTTTAGCTCTAAAAAAAACTAATTCTTCTTCTACCTAATTCCCCATGCCTGTATCAATGACGTATCACCACATTTTGAATAAATTATGAATGAATTCAGTTTTTGTAAAATATATTCTTGATTGCAATCTTCTAAAATGTACTTGATCCCTAGACACTTTTGATGTAGTTCACACAGTTACGCAAATTTTCGGTTAATCTGAACTTACATCAAGATTATGTAATGAAAATATATTTTGTGTGAATACACCATCTCCGATTTTCAGACCGAGGCCACAATGCCAGTTCCAATTTCAAATGACTTATTCCCACAATACTTCAATGCCATTCACAACTCGTATATCTTCATAATATTGTAATGTAACCACCTCACACGACACTCGCAAAAGAGAAATTTACATAATTTACGTTGGTAATAAAGTTACTGTCACATATAAAGTCTTATTTGAGCATGACAAAATACAAAAAGGGAATCTGAAGGATGTCGCTTGAATAAAGATTCCATTGGCAAACAGTCGGTACATTAAATGGATATCACATTTTATAGGAAAATATTGTGATTTAGAGCGGTTCCGCACTACATCCGATCAGAATCCGTAATCAAAATCAAAATCAACAAGAACAGGATGTTTAATAATACTATGGATACTTCAATTCATCACTAAACTCTTACGAATTTGAAATTCACGGATGACGGAGAGGAATCGGTTGAAGGAAATAGGATCTAGTGCGTAGTAGTCTACTATATACAAATAGATCGGGTAAGCTGCATCAAATTTTTACGAGTTTCGATCGGATAGTGCAAAAAGTCTCTTACAGTTTGTAGACCATACCCATGAAAATGTCTGCACAAATTAATAGTCTGTATATAAAATGATAGAATATTTTCAAGTTTCTTGAAGTGTGAATCAATTTAACAATCGAATCAAAACAGTTAGCCGCCAACAACTGCCATCGAAAGTAACGCATAAACATTGGTCATCCGAGTTTCGTCAGTATTCAGTAGAAACCTCACACTACGCATGCACCGTCCCTTTATCGTTGGGGCGTCATAATTATTTCTCTCTCCTAAGAGACAGCGCTGATCAACTGTCATTGCCATGTCAAATTGATTATTCAACTAAGTTTATGAATGAACTTAATCAACTTACGCGTTATCTTCCATCCAAGTAGGTTGTATTTTGAGGCAGTTGTAGGCCGTGAGCTGGTCATCGCCGGCTCCAATCCATGGCCAGAGGCAATGTGGGCCCTTCTGACCGGTACCCTGCTCCCAGCCTGCTGGCAGTATGTTGTCACCGAGTGACACGTTTGTGACAAAGTGACCCTGATCACCATCCAGCTGGTATGACGCGAGAGCGTTACTCCACGATGCGGGTCTGTCGTCGAACAGACCGATCTGAGGAGTGGAATGTTTTTGTCAGTGGATTGGTGTGTATGTTAGGCTTCAAGTTAATGAAGTACACTCGGACAATGCTCTGGTCTACCATTCTGACGTTGAAACTCAAAAATAATATCATTAGCCAATAAGGTTAATTTTACAATTGTCACATTATGACAACTCTACAAAGCTGATAGACCACTGTAATGGGTCATACAATATAGTCATTCGTGTCTTCCAAAAGGATAAGACTAGGGAACGATGCATTACTTATGAGGAATTAAAATGTAATTTGTTGCTTAATATTAAAAATACAATGACGGGAATAAAAGGACAAGGACGCCAGGGTCCACTTGGGACCGAGGCGTATTCACTCCACTAGACTATACCTACTTTTTAATTTTTTTTTTCACTAAGAACAAGCGTTTGACCACTATCTTGCCTGATGTTAAGCAGCGATATGGTCTACGATGGAGCATATTTGTTCAATAGGTACCTATTGACCCGCGACTTGAAAACCTTCAGACTGTACTGCGCAGGAAACACAGACTCCGAAAAGTCATTCCACATACTGGCGGTTCGCACTATGAAAGTAGACACAAGTCAGTCAGTCATTACCTAAGAATTACAGCAAAACTACAGTCAATCAGTTACAAACATCGAGCTGAATTAAAACTGAGCATCATGACCAACTGTGGTAAATATAGTAATTGCTACAACTCTAAAAGCAGAATAACAACAAGGGCCCCGTGTATATAACATTATGTGACGTTTAAGAATCAGTCCCAACCTGTTTAGGTACATTGGAACATCCGCTGAAGTCCCAGTTTAGTTCAATGGCATCGACCACTGAGCTTCCGGTTGTCAATCCCAATTCAGGGGAATGGATCGTGATCCATATTCGCCCGCACGATGACTTCTCAATGTACTGCTGGCTCGCTGGGGAAAAACAAAAAGATTAACAATTACTACGCAATATGAATACACCGCAAATAGTCGGAGTCGATGCTGTAAAGCCATTTGATATTAGTGAAACGGATATACCGAAAGACATGTTGGGAGAAGGCAACGCGGATATTTTTGGAAAACTACAACGTTAAATCAAGAACGGAGGCGTCAAAAATCTTGAGAAAATCACACAGCCCATGGTACCTTATGTAAATCATCTCAAAATCAGCCCTCATACGAACTTGCCGGATCAGCTGATTGCCACATATATATTATATGAAGAGGTATTTTCTTTTTCATTTTCGACTTAGGGTCCTTGATGAAAGTTGAGACTGAGTGACTTTTTAGAGTTACGCAAATAAAAGTGTTATTTTTAATTTGACGGTGTATATTAATGTTGAAGACAGTGGCGATGTTGATACTCTTTCTATTCTATAGATTATAATAATTCGAATGAATAGAGGGAATGAAATGATATTCGACGCGAAAAGATGGATTGATGGATGGAAATGGAAAAAAACAAGCGATATTAACGAAATGATTTGCTCTACTGCTATAGCTCTTCGCTTCCGATTCCCCGAACCATCAGCTCTGTGTGCCAAAGCTTTGCAGCGTGTAGGTGTCCCCAATATTGATGAAGCAAGCAACATCTTTGCTGTTGTTAGTAACTATACCATTATATACGAAAGGAACTGTAATAAAATACCATAACCACGTTTTTTAAAAAAGCTATACAGAAAAGTATAGGTACGACTTGGGGACCAAGTACGCTACACTTTCGTAGTTGCGTCGCTCTGGCATCACAGCATTAAACGTTGTGAATTACTGCCTCCATAGCACAGAGCTCCAAGAAAGAAGTGACAAGACGCATAACGTGCTGCGAAGCGTGAAATGACAACCAATCAGAGTGCGAATTTGTTCTTTATCGTCGTCTTTCTTGACGCGCGTGCTAGGTGTCTTGGTCTCGTTCAAATCACTTCACTGTATGGGTTTTAGTAAAACAGCCTGATGCCAGAGCGAAGCAACTCTCCCTTGAGGAACATGTTATCCGTCACCAACTTAAGTACTGTGTGTAAAAGGATCCCGAGCAATGGTCTTAGAAATGTTGTTGAGATCGTCAATATGATTATCTTTTACTATGGCGACAATGCGAGGAAACGCCAAAAACTTTACTCATCTCACATTTATTAAATTTTTGCCTCGGGAGATGACATTTTGTATGGGGACTGAAACATTTTTTTTCATTTCGCCACATTGTCGCCATAGTAAAAGTTGTTCATATTGACGAACCCAACAATTTTTTTAAGACCATTGTCCCGAGACTGGCTCGGGGTCCTTTTACACTCCGTATAAACAGATTTATGAAGTTAAATACTCTCTGTGATGCCAAGAAGAAATAAAGCTATTTACAATTAGTCACTTACAAAACGTGGTTTGTCATAAGCTGCAGTCTAAATTCTCATGCTATCACATTCTGAAGTTAATAGGTGAAAGAAACAACATTAGATTTAGTCGAGAACAAAATGATAAATCACGTTTTATAGTAAGGACAAAGGTTTTTATTGTAAAATGGTTTTGTTATAAACTAGAGGACGGCGCGGGCGATTTCAATCACGTAGTTTCTGTATTAAATTTCATACAAACCATAACGCCTTTTATATAGAAACACGTCCCATTGGAACGAGATAAAAACTATCCTATCTACTTCTCCTGGTTCCAAGTTATAAATAGTGTAACTAACACGAATATCTTTTATATAAATAGATATTAAAAAATATATTTTCTTGTAGCGTCAGTGGTCCAGTTGGTCGGTTACTTGAATTGTAACTGGGCGGATATGTACGCAACGCAACGCTTGTACGGTGAAGTACAACATCGTAATGAAACCCGCACCCTATGACAATTTGCATTTCGCCTGTTTCATTTAATATTAAAGAAATGAGTTCAACCGATTCACTATTTCAGCGACTACGTTTTTTTTTAATTCCCCTCGATTTATATAGTCTACCATTATCGAACTCTACCCATTAACGGCCAAAAGAATACTTACTCTTTAATTGATTTTGACTTTTATTACCAAGTAATAGAGTTTAAAATAACTTGTCGGTCTCCGAGTACAGTGGGTGCTAATTATAATGGGACCTATGAAATATCTTCATTCCAACCAAAAAAAGAATCGTCAAATTCGGTTCAAAAACGATGAAGCTATCCAGCAGTATATGCAGCAGAAATGAGAAGGACTTCCTTTTTAGATCGCTTAGACTGAAACGTACCGATCATTTTTGCAAATAAATTGTAGAAGTTTGAGTTAAAGTGATAAAATTACACATTTCTTATTAAGTTGGACTCTCCAATGGGACTCTTTCAGAGCCTATGAACGCAACGCTCGTACGGTGAAGGACAACATCGCGATGAAACCCGCACACCACAAGGTGTGTGAACCATATAACGGCGATGGATGGGCTTACCCCCTGTCACGTTGGGTTAAATACGCTCGGTGAACCGTGGGTACTTGCTTTAGCAAGTGCCTCTACCCCTCTTTGGGATTAAAGGCGTGAAGTGTTTTTTTAAATTTTTTTTTCTTATTAAGTTGGTACGGTCGGCCAAGAAAATGTTCTATCAGTTTTGATGACATTTCCTGTGTCACTAAAACATCAATAAGGTAGAGTTGGTATATTGTGACAAGTGAACCATGAACCTTAATATCTAATGACATTCATATGAGTTTCAACCTTAGGGTGGTAGAGCAGATTCTTGGCCGACTGTACTCTCATTTTGCCAAAATTAACTCTTTCCCGGCCAGTGAACGCCAAGTACATACGTACAAGTACGCCAGTACAAGTAATCTATTGTGTCTATTTTACTGTCTGCCAAATGTGTTAAACATAAATTAAATCTGCATAACTTCAAAAGAATCTAATTTTGACAGCTATAGTATAAAATAATGTCAACATCTGCATCTTTAGAGGCATGCTGTGTCTAGATTTCCATCTTTTATCTACCACATTTTGTGCTGCAACTCTCTAATATGTCTAATTATTTCATGCAGTCTTTCAATTTGAAGGTGCGAAAAGCGGAAAAGGTATATCTTATCTGATTTAAAAAGAAAAACAAATGGCTATGTTAATCGTTAATAATATCTTAGGTATTTTAGTTACCTATCTGACATTTTATTGACGATATTGTAGGTAACCTATCTGGTACTTCATAATTAATGATTGAATTTTATTAATGGACGTGATTTCCTTATCTGTACCATTCAGTGGCGTGCACTGGCTTTTACCACAAGTTAGGCAGTAATCCTGTGTATACGAAACTTGTCTTTACGAAATATAGGTACCTGTGGCGAAGCTAGCTATTGCAACATAATAAGATCTAGCAATAATTAGGTCGGGTAGCCAAAATACTAAGGCAGGCTGTGTCTTTTTACCTATATGGCGTGCACGCCACTGAGATACCATCTATACCAATATATTAAAGAGGAAAGGTTTGATTTTTCTTTAAATTGAATAGGCTCAGAAACTACTTGATAATAGTCTTCACTAGTTCTTCACTGCGTTACTACACTAGTTAAATATATTTGATAATATGCATGCTTAAATGATAAATCTATTATTTGTGACGTGGTGCTATCTTCTTAATAAAGCAAAATATAGGTTTTACAACATCAGGTATGTTGTAAAACCTAATGTCAACTCATAATTTCTATGAAAAGTTACTGAAAATTATGTGTTATTTATATTACCACTAGCCCTACCGCGCGGTTTACTAATTTTTTTCCCGTGGGAATTTCTGGATAAGCTGTAGCCTTTTTAACCCGGGAATAGTGTAGCTACTCAACAGTAAAGGATTTTTAAAATGGATGCAGTAGTTTCGAAGCCTATTCGATGCAAACAATCAAATCTTTCCCCTTTATAATATTAGTATATACATTAATCGTTTTCTCCTTGTTTCATAAACTTGCCAAGAATTAAATAATACCAGTTTTTATCGTGGGGAAATTCGTTATAAACGTTCTAAGCACAGCTGCTTACCATTTTACATCAGTCATACATACGTACATACATGTAAAATGGTGCTAAGTATTTTTAAAATAAGTTTTATAAAATCAGAATTCGAGTTAATTCTTAGATGTGCAATTTAATAATAAAAAATCTATCTTTGCTAGATGAATTTGTATTGAATTAAAATTTTTCATTTCAAGAAATCCAATTATCTTCCCCTTCTCCCCCCCTCCGGTCCCTAAATAACACAGTTTTACAATAATTCATTAGTGAGATTGGAATCGATCGATCTATTGATACGAATCTTATATAACACTTCTAGAATGTTCACTAATTATAGATAAACAATATTACAATATTTGCAGCAATTATGCTAATTATTAATACGTGTGTTATTAATTAATTATCAATACACCGATGACGTAATTACTTATCAAGTCAATTCGATCAAATTTAAATCTTTCAAAAAACGAAATTAAGTACAACGGAAATACTTGTAGTCGCAGTGATTTGTATGATTTTTGTTATCAATTGAACTTACAAGTGCTTACGCTTTGGAATTAACCGTCACATTAATAAAACGCCCTCTAACGGCGACGGGCTCACCCCGTGTCACGTTGGGTTAAATACGCTTGGTGAAACGTGGGCATTTGCTTATTAAGCAAGTGCCTCTGCCTACCCCGCTTTGGGATTAAAAGGCGTGAAGTGTATTTTTTTAAATTTATTAAAAAAAAGTTACAAATAGTGAATTGTTGACATAGGTAGGTGTATCAACTTAGAGTAGGTACATATATCAACTTAGACCAGTTCGTTCCCATCATTTTTTAATGAAACGAGCATAGACGTTAACTCAATATTGTACACCGGGTATATAGGTTATCTCTATATATAAAAATCAATGCTACTTTTCGTTGTAATGTTATTTATTATTTATAACTCAAGAATGCCTTTATCGATTTGGCTAATTTTGGTCTTGAATTATTTGGGGAAGTCCAGAGAAGGTTTGTACGTATAGAACATTTAAAAAAAGGTGACATCCACTACTGGACACAGGCCACCCTGGAGGTTATAATTATTTTATATTCATATTAATAGTTAAGACAGAACAACGTCTGTCGGGTCCACTAGTATGATATAGGTTGCGACTGCGTCGAAAAGTCGAGTAAAATAACAAAGGTAAGCTCGAGCTTGTCTTTGGTTATACTCGCGCCTATATACCCGGTGGGCAATATTCAGTTTGTTCCTATGTAGCGTGTGTTTGACCAGTTTTTGAAATATTTACTAGATGCAAAGCGGGGTAGGTTGGTGCATTTTCTAAGCAATGCCAACCACCAAGAGATGAGCCCATCGCCATTATAGGGTTCACACACCTTGTGGCGTATGCGGGTTTCATCACGATGCTTTCACCGGATGAGTGTTGCTAAGCGTTACACAGGCTTTGAAAAACAGTTACATTGGTACACGTCCAGAACAGCCGGTGTGTTTATGAATATCATGAAAGAAGTGTATTGTTTTACTTACATTACAGAGTGTAAAAGGACCCGAGAGACCACTGTCTTAAAAACTTTGGGCTCGTCAATATGAAAAATTTTTACTATGCCGGCAATGTGCAAAAAAAATTCAATCCTCATACAAAATATCATCTCAGGAGACAAAAACTTATCTATTTTGTACATAGATGGAATTTTTGCGCCGCATTGTCGTCATAGTAAAAGTTTTTTATATTGACGAGCCCAGGAACGTTTCTAAGACCATTGCTCGGGGTCCCTACACGCAGTATAAAACTATAAATTGAATAGGTACTGTTCATTTGCTTTTCGCTTCCTGATTTGTCCGCGTAAAACAAACGCATTTGTTAATTGTTAGTTTTAATGTATGTATTTAAATCCAAGAAGAAAAATAAGTATGAGTAAGGAAATAAACGCTACTATACTGCTATTTGAAATGCGAGTAGGTATTTTGTAATGGAAATTTGAACGAACGGACTACAAATTTGACTCAACATACGGCTTCAAGGACATACAACGAATCCATTAATCATAATCATCGTTTGAATTGGTTTCGAAATTCAAATGACACAGTTCGTTTTCTTGAACTGTCAATTTGTTAGAAGTTCGTAGTTGATACCTATTACGTAGAGAATTCTTACTTTATTTTTAATATCATTTAATTTAGAGACTTATTCCATTCAAGACCACATCGCTGCTTAACATCAGACGGGACGGTGGCCAAACGCAGATTTGCGTGACTGTATGCTTAGATCTTATAACTACGCAAAGGATCTTGTTGCTAAAATAGATATGATGTGATTTTTTTCTTTAATAGTGATTCTTGATTCTTTGGAGTAAATAAGCATATAATGGCAGAAAAATACTGTTAATAATGTATATTGGCAAAATAGCGTAAACGTAGCGTTTGCCGGGTAAGCCAGTATATACTAAAAAAACAGCATTTACAAAGTTACAGTAATAACAATATTCCTCCTCTAATCTTTATTTAGAAATATTTGTGCATAGATACATTTTTGTATTTACGATATGTACCAAAATAATTTCCAAAAAAAAATGGTTTGCTGTAAAGTCGGTTTATAAGGTATGTTAATGTTTGACGTGACAACATAAAACATTGCAGTAGTAGTAGTACACTCGCTTGCGGAACGGGACAATGACGTCATCTTAACGAGTTATTACGAGTTATAACGTCATCTTACCGAGTTATTAAACGTTGTCACGTCGAAATAAAATCTTTTCACGGTGTCAAATAATACAATTAGACCCTCACCCAAAAGTGCATTTTGTGTTTATTATAATAGAAATGAAAATCCCGTCCACCTACATACAGGGTGTTAACCTCCTCAGTATTCTGCTGGATTTGACGACAGGCGTGTCCAGAGGAGGTGCCCTGCCGGGAATCATTGATACTGTAATGCGTGAACATGATAATGAATGATTGATAATGACAAATGAAACGACGATATGGATTTCTAATCGTACAACAGAAAACGCCGCCGCTATGCTTCTCGATTGTTTATCCAATTAAGGTACAGGAGTTTTCTACTTTGGTCTTAACGAAATTCCTTCGGGTACTTCCAAGACCCGCCCGGTATGCGACACGGAGGTCATCGTGGGGGTTGAGTCGGTAAGAGTCCGACACTACCACGTTAGCTGTCCCCATGGCGGCGGGGTGTCCATGAGGATTCCCTCACGTAAAAAAAGATGTTTCCTAGTTTATTGGCCAGGTTGACACTCAAGATCGCAAGCTTAGCCCTTAAACAAAGCTTGTACCTACTATACCATAGTTTATAAGTATTTGTGTAATGGCTTGAATAAACAATTATTATTAATATTCGATAATAACGCTTAATGAATGATTAAAAATGATGTATATTGAATGATTGAACGATAAAAGACAGACAAAAATGAAAATTAAATCATGTTATTTGAGAACATACAAAACAGAATTTCACGGCTGAACTATTCTCGTTCGTTTTTCCAAAAATAACGTGTAAAATATGCCTTTAAACATGGGAGTTGTTGATTCTAAAGGTGCTAATAGACTTAGGAAAACACTTGTAATGAAGATTCTTGAGAGTTCATCCTTCAAATATGATGGACATTTGTTAACAGTCACTTAGTTCTTTATTGCGTACATATCCACAACTATTACGTAACTAAAATAAAGAGTGAAGATTTGTATGTAGTGTTGTCCTTAAATAGCTACCTAACACTTTTTTTTCAGTGACAGATAGGTACGATTTACATACATACATACATACATACACTTCACGCCTGTCTCCCAGAGGGGTAGGCAGAAACTACAGATCTCCATTTGTCACGGCGTATCTTGAACGACCCTCACCCTTTTCGCTACACACATCGATACATCTTGTCATTACATGACCTACCGGTTTCGAGTACTTT
>SJJU01008377.1:0-17771 GCA_012932125.1 Conopomorpha cramerella | reverse complement strand
ATGACTATAATTTGTTTTTTGTGTTGTTTTGAAATTATGTTGCGGACATTACAATGGAATTTACGCGTGAAACGAAAAAATCATTTTTATGATTTTCGCTGTGGGTTAAATCAACAAAAGAGTTGCCAGAGACTTCAACTAGCGTTTGGTGATGAAGCCCTGTCTAGTAGCTCTGTGTATGCGTGGTTTGCTGAGTTCAGACGTGGACGGAGACACCTCCAGAATGACATTCGTGAAGGTCGGCCAAAAACAGCGGTTACCGACACTAACATAGACACTGTGAGGCAATTAATTATGACTGATAAAAAAATTACCTGTGAGCAAATTCGGACTGCATTATGGAATGAGTCAAGTTCAAACTATTTTACATGCACATCTAAACGTAAGGAAGTTATGCAGTCGATGGATACCGCACGATTTGACAAAAGATCAAAAACGACTACGCATGGATTGGTGCCGTGAAATGATAGCAAAGCATGACGGAGGGCAATCATTGGCTGTCTATAATATCGTGACAGGTGACGAAACGTGGGTATACTGTTTTGAACCTGAAAGGAAAAGCCAATCGGCAGAATGGGTCTTCCCTTTTGATGATTTACCCACAAAAGTCAAGAAAAGTCGAAGCAAGGGTAAGAAAATGGTTGCCTCGTTTTTTGGAAAAACAGGCCATTATGCAACGGTAGCACTTGAAGATCAGAGGACAGTAACCGCGGATTGGTATACAAACAAATGTTTGCCCATAGTTCTAGGAAAAGTTCGTGAAAAGCGTCCTCGGAGCGATGTAGTCCTTCACCACGACAACGCGTCCGCGCACTCCGCCCGGCTGACGAATGCGTATTTGAAGAGTGAAAAAGTACAACTTATGACACATCCGCCTTACAGTCCAGACCTTGCACCATGCGACTTCTTCTTGTTTCCTAAAACTAAAGATAAACTTCGAGGTTCAAGATTTACAAGACCTGAAGCGGCGGTGAGTGCGTTCCACGAGGCCATTGAAGAGATCTCTAAAGAAGACTGGTCCCACTGTTTTACACAATAGTTTGAAAGAATGCAAAAATGCATTGATTGTGGGGGAATATACTTCGAAAAACAATAAATATGTTTCCAGTTGAATATGTAGTCTCATTTATTAGAATCCAGAAACTTTCTGTATGCCCCACGTGTATTATAAAGCTGAAGAGTTTGTTTGTTTGAACGCACTAATCTCAGGAACTACTGGTTCGAATTGAAAAAATATTTTTATATTGAATGGATCCTTTATCGAGGAAGGCTTTAGGCTATAATAATATTATTAATGTTATCCCCAAATTCCCACAGGAACGAAAAAATGCGAAGTAACACCGCGCGGCACAGCTAGTAAATAATAAATTTAATATTTTTTGAGTATACACCTGTCTAGTTTTGGCACGTCCCTCGTGTAAAGGTAAGGGAGTACAAAAAAAAAAGTCACTGCGACCTTTTCCATTTTGTTTAATGGCGGAAATATTCCGGTTTTCCCCGAGAATGGAATATTATTTTCTCATTCCCGGTGTCACTTTTACGAGGTTCTCGCTTTTATTTTTCCGTTTCTTTTTACAAAAATGCCCCGGTCTTATCTTGGCCTAGTTTTTGTCGTGTGCATGCGTAGACTTGAAAATGTGCTCGTGTACTTCAGCTGCTAGGTTTTCCGGTTTCAGCGTAAATTGTGTTTTTTTTTTCTTAAAGTGAAACTTTTATTACATCGTCTCAAACTTTTTCGTCTGTGTGTTGCATGTCGCGTGACGGTCGGTTGCAGAGTAGGGGGTTTCACTTTTACCGTGGTTTCGTTAAACCACACAACTATTTTTAGAAGTCAGACAGGTTCTAACTGGCTGGATGGTTATGTTCTTGTTAAAAAGAAAAAATAGACTTTAAAACAAATAATGAATTCTAATTTCAGTTCCAATTTGTTGTTGTAGTTTATGTAGGGGGGGGGGCAGGCAGAGGCACTTGAGCCATGTAGTTCCGGTCGTTTAGACAAGAATAATTATAGGACTACGGTTTCCCCTGCCTGGCGTATAAGGCGTCCTAAAAGGGGTCCTTGGGGTCGTGGGTGTCGGAGTGGGGTCCCCGGCACCTGCTCCGAGAAGGGCGGCGGTTACCCTATGACCTGGTAGACGAGCAGACACGTCACCGTTTGCCCAGGGACAGAGTCCGAATACCGGACAGATCGCTTGGGCGGGTCCTGACGCAATTCCTTCGAGTACTCCAGGGATCTGCCCTTCTCGCGACACGGATGTCATCGTGGGGGTTTAGTCGGTAAGAGTCTGACACTACCCCGTTCGCTGTCCCCACGGAGGCGGGGTGTCCATGAGGATTCATCATCATCATCATCAGCCCATACTTGTCCACTGCTGGACATAGGCCTCTCCAATTGCACGCCACTGTGATCTGTTTTCGGCTTCTCGCATCCAGCTTCTGCCAGCCATCTTGCGTAGATCATCAGTCCACCTTGCCTGGGGGCGTACTACACTCCGTTTGCCTAGACGCGGTCTCCACTCGAGAACTCGTTTTCCCCAACGGCCATGAGGATTCCCCCACGTTAAAAAAAGGCAGAGGAACTTACTAAGAAAAACAAATCCCTACAGTTCACCAAGCGAGACAGGAGGTCAGCCCATTACTGTTAAAGGATTTTTCAAATCGGTTCAGTAGTTTTGGAGCCTATTCAATTCAAACAAACGAACAGAAATACAAACATTTCCTCTTTTTAATATTGGTACTCAGTCTGGACCAGTTCCGTTGCTTAGCAACCAGCTGATGTCGTTATAAAAATACACGATTCACTCCGACTTCCTTGTACTGCCCCCTCGGGAATGTTGGGAATACAAAATAGACTATAATATACTCGAAAAGAACGTAGCTTAATGATTACGAAATATAAAAATCTGTTTAGTAGTTACTAGAGCGTCTGTGGTCCAGTTAGTCGGATACTTGTAACCCGGAGATAGCGGGTTCGAATCCGGCTACTGGACATGTACAAATAGGGCTCTTTTTCAGAGCCTATGTACGCAACGCAACGCTAGTACGGTGTGTGAACCCTATAACGGCGATGGGCTCACCGCCTGTTACGTTGGGTTAAATACGCTTGGTGAACCGTGGGCATTTGCTTTAACAAGTGCCTCTACCTACCCCGCTTTGTGATTAAAAGGCGTGAAGTGTATTTATTGTTTTATTTATCTCTTTACTACTTACTAGGTACCAATTGCGTTACTTTTACCCGACAGTGACCGAACGAAGCACGTGTATGTACTTAGAACCAACTTTAGTGATAAAATTGAATGGAGCGCGAAATTCCGGAAATGTATTTCGTATTCCAAAGCCTCGAGTAATTGGCACAGTGCGTGGTCGCAGAAAATTTGCGTGGGAGTAAAAACCCCTATTTCGCCAGTGAAAACTTTCCATGGAACCCTATCCATTGATGCTCTTGTACAGCAACATTTATAGAGAAACACAATAAAAAGCGCA
Organism: Conopomorpha cramerella; assembly: GCA_012932125.1. Taxonomy (NCBI): domain Eukaryota; kingdom Metazoa; phylum Arthropoda; class Insecta; order Lepidoptera; family Gracillariidae; genus Conopomorpha; species Conopomorpha cramerella. The sequence goes on along the minus strand of SJJU01008377.1, from coordinate 14,288 downwards.
ACGTATACAAAGTAACATTTCAAGACTTAAACATGAAGGTAGCTATGGAGGTATCAAATTGAATTCGTATCAAGGTTCTGTCTTCGCTTTCCACGAAGCTCTGTGCGAAAAGGAGAGCTTGATACATCCTTCGGGAAAACTTCGTGCCAATCTCACACTTACAGCCTTATATATTTAAGGTCGATTTTGCAACGGGACGTTATTCGCATAAGTCTTTTGGCACTGACATATCTGTGTCCTTCTCACCCTGTTTCCTACAGACTCGTCAGTCGCCGATAAACCGTAAGCGGGGGATCACCAGTTTTTGCGATATACGTTTGCAAAAAAAAAAAAAAAATCTTCTTACCGAAAAAAAAAATACATTTTTTTTGCCGACTCTCAAATTTGTACTCCCTGTATCTATTCCCTTCTCAATAGACTATTTTATTAACAAATAACAGAACTTTATAACGGTGTTTATCAAAGTTTCTCAGTACATTCGCGACTACACTTGTTGAACTGAAAAGTGTTTTGATTGTAATATTAAAAAGTAATACAAAAAGGTGATCTACCATGAAGGCGTCATCATTCTACGCGGTTCGGGTGATGCGCAGGGTGAGTTGATTTTTTAAAAATTCCATTGTTCTATATTTAAAATGATTGATAGAGCCGGTTCGAGCTGGTTCAATCTAGTTCAGCGTAACAGGTTGGCGGCAGACAGCGCGCGCTACAGGTTGTGAGTGGAAATGCCACACCCCTCGATCGTCTGGGGCGAAATATTACTACAGCTTCACCCCTCAATTGTTTTCTCTTGTACGTACATACACACGCGTCTATAACTCGATGTTGGTTGAATGGAACTTCGGTAATGTGGTGTGGGGTTTGGAAAATAAGTAAAGTTCAGAAGTTTATTAAGTAGAATTAGCTAACTGGCAGTTCGTGCGCGTTTCACCTCGATTCAATAGACGTATTTTGAAGTTAATTACGAACAAGTTAGCTCGAACCATGGGTCTGCTCTTTCCCGTGTGTTTACGAAATGGGACTAAGACTGCTATTCGTGTAAAATTTCATAGCGTAATACACACATCAAAAGTGTCCAGGTATCAAGTACATTTTAGAAGATTGCAATCAAGAATATTTTTTACAAAAACTGAATTCATTCATAATTTATTCAAAATGTGGTGACAAGTCATTGATACAGGCATGGGGAATTCCCCATACCAATGTAGGTAAAGGTAGGAGACCAATCCAGATGGTTAGATTTGATTTAAATAAATTAGATTTTTTAGAGCTAAAAAAATTCTTGATCCCTAGACACTTTTGATGTGTGTATTATCAACCCAGACCAAAAGAAAAAAAAAGCGTCTGTGGCTCAGTTGGTTGGATACTTGACTGCAACCGGATGGTCGTGGATTCGAGTCCGGCTACTGGACGTGTACCAATGGGACTCTTTTTCAGAGCCTGTGTGCGCAACGCTCGTACGATGAAGGACAACATCGTGATGAAACCCGCACACCACAAGGTGTGTGAACCCTATAACGGCGATGGACTCACCCCCTGTCACGTCAGGTTAAATACGTTCGGTGAACCATGGACATTTGCTTAGCTAGTGCCTCTGCCTACCCCGCTTTGGGATTAAAAGGTGTGAGGTGTATTTTTTTATGAGATTGATAGTCCCTGAAATTAACGCGTTGAAACAAACAATAATATTTTCCGGTCTGTTTTAGTGGTTTAAGTGTAAATATTTTCTTTTGAAAATTCAGCACAATAGCAGAGGCTCTTCCGGGGGTCCCGGAAATAAGGCGGGAGCGGTCGCCGTGGGGTTTTAATGGTTGCGAGTCCCACATAACCCCGCCGCTGTCCCCGTTATGCGGTGGTGTATCCATAACAGATTTCCCCACGATAAAAAAAATGTAGATCAGAATACTTAAGTACATAGTTTTTTTTTATTATTAATAACAAGCGTTTGACCACCATCCTGCCTGATGTTAAGCAGCGATGTGGTCTACGATGGAGCACACTTGTTTATTAGGTACCTATTTCTTCTGAATATTGTGCTTTTTCAATAAAAAATCGCATTATTTTTTATTTTTTATTCGCATTATATTTTATTTCGACGCAGTTGCATACGTCGTGGTCACGGTCCACTCGTGACCACGACGCACGCATGCAACTGCGTGTAAGCTCGAGCTTGTCTTTGATTATATTCGCGCCTATATACCCGGTGAACAATATTGAGTTATAATGTCTGTGCGCGTTTCATTAAAAAATGATCAGGCAGGATGGTGGTCAAACGCTTGTTATAATGATTAAAAAAAGACCGTCTAATTTATCCCGCATTTTTACTTACCGTCATCGATACTTTGGACTCCCGTTCCTCTTCATATTCTATTCGCCGTCACCACACGGCTTGTATCATATTCAAAGCATAAAAAAATCACTGCGATTTCAATACGAAGTTACCCAACAACTCCCTGTTGGCTTAAGGTTTAATATCGCGTGTCGTGTGCAGTGTTATCGAACGATTCCAATCGGATTGATGAATTGGAAATTATCCCACACGTCGCCTGCGGTGAGGTGTTCGGCTGCAAAATGAAATTCGGTCAAATATTGTTCGCTCCATGAAGATTCTGTGAACGTATTTTGGGGACGAAGGGCGACTAGTTTATTAGTTTAACATACATATGGTTTACTGTCTCTGACTACCCTTTCTGGAGGTTAGAAATAAATATACGGCATGCTAATGCATACACACATCAAAAGTGTCTAGAGATCAAAAACATTTTTAGCTTTAAAAAAATCTAATTTATTATTTATTAAATTAATAAAATAGGAGTCCTCTCCTTTATTATTTTTCATCACCAGCACATTATTTCACCAATTCCATCACATTAACACAATAATTGCAACAAAAAAATAATTTTGGAAATGAGAAATAAAGAAGCCATTTGCATCTCATCGCTTCCCGCGCTTACATCACTGCTTAACATCAGGCAGAATGGTGGCCAAACGCTTGCTTATAAAGGTGTATGTTTTATGTTAAGTTAATTTCTCGTCGTTATTACTATAATTGGAATCTCGGAAACGGCTGCACCGATTTTCATGAAATTTGGTATGTAGAGGGATTTGGGGGCGATAAATCGATCTAGCTAGGTTAAATTTTTAGACAACATCTTTCAAACCGTGTTTTCGGGCATGAAAAATTGCTCAAATTGTTAACACGACTCTTACTGACATCTATTGCCGAGTAGTAATACTATGCTATACGTAGGGTGGTGCGGGGGACGTTTTGGTTTTGAAGTAACTAGAGATGGGGTAATGAAAAAATCGAAGGAAAATAATCGATTTCTTTACTTCGAGCGAAGCCCGGTCGTCCAGGTACTAGATACTTTATTCTCCGTAAATAACAAAAAAAGTGTTATTACAATTTTCAAAAGCTTTTCTGTTTTCCTAAAGACACTTAACGCACAAGGATAAATTAATTAGTATAATGCTTTTTTAATTCCAACGACGAGAAAGACAAGCAAATGAGGTACATTTTTAACTGACATTAAAAAATGAATTGGCGATGGGCTCACCCCCGTCACGTTGGGTTAAATACGCTTGGTGAACGGTGGGTACTTGCTTTAGCAAGTGCCTCTGCCTACCGCTCTTTGGGATTAAAGGCATGAAGTGTATTTATTTATTAAAAAAAAATGAATTCTCAATCACTTCGACTGTTTTACTTTTTTCTTTATATTAATAAATATTTTAGACAACACACACATTGCCTTCATCACATGTTAAGTAGCTAAAGCACGTGTGTTATGGAATTCAGACAACGAAGTATACTTACTTATACATATACATTTTCGTTTCTTTTAAATAAGTACTTATATAAATAAAACACCCAGGCACATGCACATAAGTACTTAAAAGCTCATTACCAAAGTACCTGTCAGCGGTGGGATTCGAACCCATGAACCTACGGAATAGAGGCAGACATGCCTCTATTACTGTGCGTTTATTGTCAGTCAGTTTTTCATTTTATATAGGTAATACTAGTGGACGCTCCGCGATTTCATTCGCATAGTTTAGTAGTATCGCGTCTAACGTGAGCGGTTTAGACTTTTCATACAAAAGTATTTTCCCGTTAATTCCCATTCGCGTGGGAATTTCTGGGATTCCTTTCTTAGTGCACCCACCCCTACGGTACCTAAGCAATGTCTGTTCCAAATTTCAAGTGCCTAAGTTTAGCCGTTTGGGCTGTGCGTGTATTAATATATATTTTCTCCTTTTACAATACACTCAGGAGCAATGAAATCGAGCCAGTTTACTACTGGTTGCAGTAATAAAATGAGTCGATTTCATTGCTCCCGAGTGTATATTTAGATAATATATTATGCAAATTCCGGATCATTTTGCATTTATATTCAATATTTCCTTTCAAAAGCGAGCTATAATTATAAAACTTTTCACAAAGAGCCACACTATTTATTCACTACTTTTGTATGCAAATATTTTCTCTAATATTATGAAAGACAATTTCGAGAATAAAATCGACGTCAAAAAGAATGGCGTTTATGACTCAAAGTAAATATTATAATGTGTCAGACGTAGGCTAAAATGATAACAAAAATTCGGTTAAAAAAAAAAGTCTGAGAAAGTTTCTTCATCATCAGCCACATAACGTCCACTGCTGGGCGAGGGCCTCCCCCAACGAGATCCGTCATTTGGGGTGAAATGCCAGTAATCGCCACGCTTGGCAGGCGGGTTGGCGATCGCAGTGGTGTTGTGGTTAACTCACAGAGAGCGCTGCTGCCCGTTCTCTGGAGAGCTCCCTCGGTCGCCTCTTACGACCCCCACGACGGGAAAAGTTGGACTGGGGTGGTGACACATGTATTCTATTCGCCGTCACCACACGGCTAGTTTCTTAGGGACCTGGTAAGCAGTCGAAGTAACTTTGAACGCTTGCGTGAGTTTGCTAATCGCTGGCATACAGCTCGAAGAACACATGAAGCCTGTGAACGACTGAAGACGCGACGAGGACCCGACGTAAAGTCTCCGTGATGTGGTCATCATGCCCCAGAAGGGGGAGAGTTGGCAACAAAATAGGGTTGGACAAAGATAATTTGTATGCAGTCAAGAAAACGTGTAGGTTGAAAAGAGGACAAGTAGACGCGCACGTCTCCTGAGAATGGCCCGTACGCCGAGAGGCAGGTAGGGCTTGAGTGGTGGTGGGACAGGCAAGACTTCGAGAGCCAAATACTAAACACCGAATTATACAGGGTATCGCATACAAAATATACTTATAGCTTTTATATTTACATACCTCTATAGTTTTATCCCAAAGTGGAGTAGGCAGATGCACGTTCGTTATGTTCGGAATTTTTTTTTGTCATCTCATAATTTATTTATAATTTCGAATTCTACATTTTGTTCGTTTGTTTATGTTATTTTACTTTATTTATTATTGTTCTCAGAACCAACTTGTTTTTTTTTTCGAATATACTTGTAATAAAAGTTGTGTGGTTTTACGAAACCACGGTAAAAGTGATACTCCCTACTCTGCAACCGACCATCACGCGACATGCAACACACAGACGAAAAAGTTTGAGACGATGTAATAAAAGTTTCACTTTAATAATAGAACTAATATAATACATTAATTCATACATAGAGCGTCTGTGGTCCAGTTGGTCGGATACTTGACTTGTAACCGGCAGGTCGCGGGTTCGAGTCCGACTACTGGGCGTGTACCAATGGGACTCTTTTTCAGAGCCTATGTACGCAACGCAAAGCTCGTACGGTGAAGGACAACATCGTGATGAAACCCGCACACCACAGGTGTGTGAACCCTATAACGGCGATGGGCTCACCCCCTGTCACGTTGGGTTAAATACGCTTGGTGAACCGTGGGCATTTGCTTAAGCAAGTGCCTCTGCCTATCCCGCTTTGGGATTAAAGGCGTGAAGAGTATTTATTTTATTTTTATTTTTTATTAATTCATAGTCATTTCATTTACACTAGCCCTTAATTGTATTTAATTTAGTTTTTATATTAGGTATGTGACCTGTATTATGTGCAAAAATTTCTTAACCCTGTTATTTGAATGACTTGCTGATATCTATATCACGTGATATTATATGTACCGCATCTGCCTCGGTATATATAGGTAATTTCCCAATATAAAGGCTTATGCATCGGGCTATGACGATCTTTTGTTATTTACCCTTCATAATTAACCATTATTGTTATATCAAACGCCTACCCACGCTTTCGGGTTATTAAGGTTGATTTTATATTTTAATATATTATTTTTCGAGTAAATAACTGGATGATTTAGCTATTAAAATATATGGGTGATGGGAATATTATAAAAAAAATACATTGTTATTGAATTATTATGTATACCGAAATCATTATAAGTGCAACCAAATAAGTAATCTGGTAAAACGAGTTTTTCATAAGATTTAACAGTATTATTTTGGAATAAAATAAAAAAATACACTTCACGCCTTTTAATCTCAAATCAGGGTAGGCAGAGGCACTTGCTTAATAAGCAAGCGATGGGCTCACCCCCTGTCACGTTGGGTTAAATTCGCTTGGTGAACCGTGGGCATTTACTTATTTAGCAAGTGCCTCTGCCTACCCCGCTTTGGGATTAAAAGGCGTGAAGTGTATTTATTTATTTTTAATTTATTTATATCAGCGCGAATATAATCAAAGACAAGCTCGAGCTTACTTTGTTATTCTACTCCACGTTATAACAATATTGGGTTATAATGTTTTATTTGTCATTTCGATAGAGTAGACAAAACTACATTCATCACTTTCTTGCGTTCACAAACTTTGTTAGTAAGAAAGAGAGCAAATTCGGTTAAAGTAATAGACAATAACTCACATCAATATTTTTAATGGACCTCAGTACCTCTTATTAGAATTTAAAAATATTGACGTGAGTTATTGTCTATTACTTCAACAGAATTTGCTCTCTTTCTTACTAACAAAGTTTGTGAACGCAAGAAAGAGATTAATGTAGTTTTGTCTACTCTATCGAAATGACAAATAAAACAAAAATTGCTCGAAATGACTTATGCTTTATTAGAATTAAGGCGACGATATATAATTAGCAGGGAAATACTATATTGACAAAACTACGTTTGACGGGTACGCTTCTATGTACGAATATAAAATACTAGAATTTTCTCAGAAACACAAATACCTACGTTTTAAAACAATATGATCAAGTGTTTGGCCACCATCCCGCCTGATGTTAAGCGTAGTACTACTACGATGGAGCACACTTGAACTCTCCTAACAGAATAACAATAAATATAAAAATGTATGTATAGAACGATTTCGCTAATTTTGTTCTTGAATTACACGCCCAGGTAAGGTTTAACCGGTGCATTACATCCAATACACGAGGTACAAATCTTTCTACGGCAAAAGAATCGTTTGCCGGGACAGCTAGTAATAACATTAATATCGTAAAAACTATAAGGGCAGGAAACAGTACGTAATATTACCTTTTACCTTGTAAATAAAAAGTTCTCTTCCTCCCTTTCAATTATTTCGGCTCATTACACTCGAGTACAATGTCAGAACTTAGTCGATCATTTATCCAACTTCCTTAGGAGTCGTATCACGGACGACCAAGACTAAGGGCGTGTACAGATAGGTATGTGGTCCCCGTTAAGTACGTTGTATAGAAAACCCCGATTGTCTACCCGACGCCGGCTACCTGCGCCTACAGAATTTCTATGGAATGGCCAATCAGCGCTGGCTTTTTGGCCACACAATTTATGTCACACAGTTTCTCTTGCCAACGCACCGGTCTCTTCGGTGAAACGGTCTTAGGAATAAAAAGATACAAAGTTCTTACAAAGCAAACATAAAGGTTACCAAATAATTATTACAAAAAAAAATAAAATATTCATCGGGACACTCCAGTCGTACCTCACCCACATAGAGTCAGGATCTACAGCGGCAGAATAGTCCAGAGCTCAATCAATCACGACTGGGCTAAATTAAATAAACACTTCATGCCTTTTAATCCCAAAGCGGGCAGAGGCAAAAGGCAGAGGCACTTGCTTAATAAGCAATTGCCCACAGTTCACCAAGCGTATTAAACCCAACGTGACAGGGGGTGAGCCCATCGCCGTCATAGGGTTCACACACCTTGTGTTGTGCGGGTTTCATCACGATGCTGTCCTTCACTGTACGAGCATTGCGTTGGGTACATAGGCTCTGAAAAAGAGTACACGCACCATTGGTACACGCCCAGTAGCCGGACTCGAACCCGCGACCACCAACTGGACCACAGACTCTCTGTAATTAAACTAAAGATGTTATAGAAAAAAAGAGCGTCGCTCTGCATACATTTATTTGATTCTGACTTCCCTAATCTAAATAGTGGGAGACAGTAATATTACAAACGCGGCACAATTTTATTTTTACCGTTACGGCCTGTCGAATGTAGTGAGTGGGTAGATGTGCCATGGATTGTTTTGTAAGGGTTCCGAAGTTGCTCACTAGATGGCGTTGGTAGTAATTCTGAATGGCGCTATCGATATATCAAACGGTTGGCATATATACCGAGAGGTCATATTTTTTGGAATATACTCATACAACCACAACTGGAGGTTTTATTTACTACGGGAAAATCCTACTGCGCCCTTGGGGACCTAAGTTAATCGTTGTACACGGCCTTTAGTTTACCATGTTCACATCTTGTGACACAAATCTTGCTAGACCATGTTACGTCGGTTAGAGGCCGGACAATTCTCCACGTTCCTACTTAATTGACCCAGTTTTTCCAATATCCTGGTGCCTATAGTTACACACGCAGCAATTTGTGTTTCATTTCTCAGAAGGCAATGGGAATTTTATAGATGGATACATACCGATATAAAATGACGTCCATAAATTCGTAATGGGGTCGACAGGATACTTTGGGGATACCCACTAGGTTATTTTAAGACTTGTGCGTATAATAACCTATACTAACTAACCCGGCAAACATTATTTTGGCAATAAACATTATTAAAAGTTATTCTACACACATCTAAAGTGTCTGAATAAATAAGATTTTTTTAGAGCTAAAAATGTTCTTGATTTTGATTGCAAACAGAGAAATTGTCATTAATCCTCAGAACAAGAGATATTAAACAAAGTTAACTCCCGCTGTCTGTCCTTATATTGTATGCTTAGATCTTCAAAACTATGCAACGGATTTTAAAGCGATTTTCTTTCGTAGATATAGTGATTATTGAAGAAGGTTTATGTGTATAATAGATGCATGTAAGAGCAGAAAAATACTGATAAAAATTAATATTGGAAAATAACGTTTATCGACTCAGCTAGTTGTAATTTTACGCTAATTAATAATAGTTATAAATCATAAATACACTTCACGCCTTTTAATCCCAAAGCGGGGTAGGTAGTAGTGGGCACTTGCTAAAGCAAATACCCACGGTTCACCAAGCGTATTTAAACCCAACGTGACAGGGGGTGAGCCCATCACCGTTATACGCTTATTAATTTATGATTTTATGAACCTACTACACACATCAAAAGTGTCTAGGGATCAAGTACATTTTAGAAGATTGCAATCAAGAATATATTTTACAAAAACTGAATTCATTCATAATTTATTCAAAATGTGGTGATAAGTGCTGATACAGGCATGGGGCATTAGGTAGGAGACCAATCCAGAAGATGAGATTTGATTTAAATAAATGAGATTTTTTTTGAGCTAAAAATGTTCTTGATCCCTAGACACTTTTGATGTATGTATAAAGTGACGTATTGCAAACAGTTCATTCAAAGTTTATTTCAAACGAAAGCCAGTCTACAAGTAGAATTTTCCTCGCTAAGCGGTTGTGACTTGTGTTGCGTTATTAGGCAGAACAAAAAAAAAAGTTTACATGGCTCATTATTTTTTATTACCACTGTGAGGGTAAGAAACTTGAGAAAATGAGGCGTATGTTAGCTTTTATGTTTATATGAGTATATTGTTGCCGAGTTTCTACCTCGTAGTTTTATAACAAAGTATATAGTCCAGCAGTGGACAGGTATGGGCTGATGATGATGATGATGATGATGATATAGAGTTCTATGTAGCCGTGTGGTGACGGCGAGTAGAGTACGGTCGACCAAGAAAATGGTCTATCAGTTTTGATGACACTTCCTAAAAATAAAAAAAATAAATACTCTTCACGCCTTTAATCCCAAAGAGGAGTAGGCTGAGGCACTTGCTAAAACAAGTACCCACGGTTCACCAAGCGTATTTAACCCAACGTGACAGGGGGTGAGCCCATCGCTGTTATAGGGTTCACACACCTTATGGTGTGCGGGTTTCATCACGATGTTGCCCTTCACCGTACGAGCGTTGCGTTGCGTACATAGGCTCTGAAAAAGAGTCCCATTGGTACAACGTCCAGTAGCCGGACTCGAACCCGGGACCTCCCGGTTACAAGTCAAGGGTCCGACCAACTGGACCACAGACGCTTTATTTATACACTATATATATTTATGACACTTCCTGTGTCACTAAAACATCAATAAGGTAGAGTTGGTATATTGTGACAAGTGAACAATGAACCTTATTGTTTAGTGACATTCATATGAGTTTCAACCTTAGGGTGGTAGAGCAGATTCTTGGCTGACTGTACATGTAATACCATACTACTTTTATCTTTGTACTATTGTCTTTTCCCGTCTTGGGAGTCGTAGAGGCGACCGAGGTAACTGCCCAGACTTCGGGCAGCAGCGCTCTCTGTGAGTTAAACCACAACACCACTGCGATCGCCAACCCGCCTGCCAAGCGTGCCGATTATTGGCATTTCCTCCCAAATTATTAATGTAAATTACTGAGAGAGGCCCTCGTCCAGCAGTGGACGTCATACGGCTGATGATATAGTTTTATGTAAAACTAGTGCAACTCGACAGAAGTTTGCTATCTTAACTATCAATGCATAGTATAAAACAAAGTCGCCTCCACGGTTTTCTGAGTCCCTATTTATGCTTAATCTTTAAACTAACCCTCACGCGATTTTTTTTTCAGATTTTTTTGTGTAACTCTTGGATCATAATGATGACGCCCAATAATAGTTTCCATTAATTATTAAAAAAAAAATGCCATGATAAGCGTGAAGGTGCAAGACACTGCCTCACCTTAGTATTTTGGCTACCCGACCTAATAATAGAGTTATTGCTAGGTCTTTTTTTGTTGCACTTACGAAATAGGCTAACAAAGGTCCTGTGTTTTGTGGGTGAGTAGATATATAGGTACATATATTTCGTAAATACAAGGTACATAGGTGTCAATCCTTGGGGATTACTGCCTACCTTGGGATAAAAGCCAGTGCACGCCACTGCGAATTAGTATACATTTTCAAGCATTTTTTGATGTTTAGAACCTTCTCCTGAAAATATCAATGACAAGAACATAACAAAAAATAAGGATTAGCGAAAGGAAAATAATAAACTGTACATGAAAATTACTAACTTGCACACCTAAAAAGCCAAAGTTATCATCAGAATGGCAATTAGAAGGCCAAATCAGTAATTTTGTCGGTCAAAGAGTCAGTATTTTAGTTAGGTTAGGCTAGACTTTTTTGATGTACGTTTAGATACTATCCTTAGCGAAATCGGTCCAGCCATTCACGCGTGATTCCGTGACCAAGGGTAAAAGGGATTCATGATTTATAAAATAGATGTACCTACAAGTAATGAAAATGTTCATAGGGATTGAACCAACGCCGTGCAGAAAAGCTTTCTATTATAACTGGGATCACAGTGACCTTCCAGGGAAGATTGGGTTAAATCCCGCAGCGGAGCTGGCCTTCAGTCTGCCAACTTCACTAAGGATTTATGCTAAAAACGGTTCAATTCAAACAAAATTAAGGTCAAAAAAATATACAACCAGATTCTTGGCTGATAAAAAATGACAGATGATAAAGGTTTTTGCCCGTTTTCCGCGTACGCTAGATTACATTATATTTTTTTTATTTCTTACTTTTTCTATCAAAAAATTACAAATTATTACTAGGTAAGAAGACACTAATACGTAAAAAAGTACTAAACACTAATACGTAAAGATATTTCGCTCCATAATATCTATATTGTTTTAGAACTAAAATTATGAACTAAGTAGTCACTGGTACCAGTCACTGGTCGGAAAACGGAAGCATAACGCTTTCCGATCGAGAAGCCGAAAAACAGATCACAGTGGCGTGCAATTGGAGAGGCCTATGTCCAGCAGTGGACAAGTATGGGCTGATGATGATGATGATGAATATCTATAACGAGAATTAAAAACAATACACTTCACGCCTTTTAATCCCAATTCGGGGTAGGCAGAGGCACGTGCTAAGCAAATGCCCACGGTTCACCGAGCGTTGTTTTGCTAATATATATTATAAATGCCGGGATAGAAATTAGCTTAAATGTTATTCCAGTGTATAAGGTATCTCCGTGCTAAATATGAACCAAATCCGTCCAGCCGTTTTGACGTGATTCGCCGGCAAACAGACAGATAGACACACATTTTTTACAAAAATATGAAAATCCGCTTCTGTTACGGCACAGTTTTGGACCCTGCACAGTTTTATTATAGTATAGAAGATAGATAGATAGATTACAATATTATTTAATTCAATTGAACCCCGAGAGTCGTTCACGGTCTCATATCGTGAATTGGAAATCATTCATATTATAATAAGGCACGTCTCCCTTTTATTTGAAGCCGATTTCGACAATGTGTATGGGATCTTGATTTGTCTAGGGTTTCAAGGGTTTGGGCTGAGCACTGATGATCAGAATCAGTGAAGACTTTGAGTTTTATATAATAATAGTGGATGCCCCGCGATTTCATTCGCTTAGTTTAGTAGTACCTGCATCCCAGAAGAGGTCTGAGGTCGCAGTTTGTTCGACCCTTGACTTGTTAACGGAGGTCGCGGGTTCGAGTCCGGCTACTGGACGTGTACCAATGGGACTCTTTTTCAAGAGCCTATGTACGCAACGCAACGCTCGTACGGTGAAGGACAACATCGTGATGAAACCCGCACAACCACAAGGTGTGTGAACCCTATAACGGCGATGGGCTTCACCCCCTGTCACGTTGGTTTAAATACGCTTGGTGAACCGTGGGCATTTGCTTTAGCAAGTGCCTCTGCCTACCCCGCTTTTGGATTAAAAGGCGTGAAGTGTGTATTTTTTTTATGAAACAAACGAGATACACATTGAAACATAACAACAACATAAAATAACAATAAGACACTGAGTTAAATACTGTGTGCCGAGCTTCACGCGAAGAAAATAGGTTTCGACTCAGCTTAATGTCACAGTTACCTGCGACGCTGATATTCTGTCGACACCCAAGAGATGACAGAATGGCGCAACCATCACTATTTCATGTGGTTAAACGGAGTTATGGTAGTTACTAGTAATACACATCACAAAACAAAACAATTTTATTATTGTTTTATTATTGTAGTCTCTTCTTTATAACAGGCATTTGATAGAGACAGAGATAGTATTACATTTTCATTAAAAATAAAAAAATAAACAACAGAAAATAGTACAGTAATTCTATCCTATAATTACTTATATATCATAATAAGGTGTTTACAACAGCACACACATTGCCTTCATCCCATGTTAAGCACTTGTGTTATGGAAATCAGACAACGATATTTTCTTATACATTTTTTTTCATTTTATACATACTTCTATAAATAAAAACAACCAGACACATCCAACAAGTACTTAAAAGTTCATCACCTAAGTACCTGTCAGCGGTGGGAATCGAACCCACGACCCTACGGAGCAGAGGCAGACATGCTTAACACTAAACCAACGGGCTCGTCTATTCTATCCTATAAGTAAGTAAATAAATAAATAATAATAATAAAGTCAGTAACAACAACTTGTAAGGTAGCCTGGCAGTGACCCCAGCCCAACTTTTCCAAGGTCTGCGCGAGGCGACCGATGGAACTCTCCAGAGGACGGGCAGCAGCGCTCTCTGTGAGTTAAACCACAACACCACTGCGATCACCAACCCGCTTGCCAAGCGTACCCATTATTGGCATTTCCCCCTTAAATGACCATGGAAATCTTTGGGGAAGGCACTCGTCCAGCAGTGGACGTGATGTGGCTGATGACGATCATGCCGTAGAACCGATGACCGTTGGGGCAAAAGAGTTCTCTAGTGGAGACCGCGTCTCGGCAAACGGAGTGTAGGACGCCCTCAGGCAAGGTGGACTGATGATATGCGCAAGATGGCTGCCAGAAGCTGGATGCGAGAAGCCGAAAACAGATCA
>SJJU01008376.1:0-20330 GCA_012932125.1 Conopomorpha cramerella | reverse complement strand
ACATTTAAACGACGTCCTTCTGAAGAAAAGACGATGAATCCACATACGTAATGTAGTGAGTAGGTAATGTATGTTGTTAGCCGCGAGGTGACGGCGAATAGAATATATTTGTCACCACCCCAGCCCAAATTTTCCCATCGTGGGGGTGGCGGCGAGGCGACGGAGGGAACTCTCCAGAGAACGAGCAGCAGCGCTCTGTGAGTTAAACCACAACACTACTGCGATCGCCAACCAGCCTACCTAGCGTGGCGATTATTGGCATTACCCATTTGATTATGGAAATCATGGAGGGAGGCTCTCGTTCAGCAGTGGACGACATGTTGCTGATGATGATGATGATGAATGTAGTAAACCCAAAAATATACAGGGTGGCAGGTAATAGTCATCACGGCTTTTCAGGCGAGTAAGTATTTGTTACCTAAATGGATATGAAGCCCCCTTTTAATAAAGCCATAGGTTTTACACCCTATTTTTGCCTAAAACTCTGACACTTATTTTATTTTTATGTTATAGTACTCCACCGTACGTATTACCGTACGTAATAAGTTTCACTGCAAAGATTGGCTATACTGCGTGTAAACGGACCTGGAGCAATGGTCTTAGAAACGTTGTTGTGTTCGACAATATGAACTTTTACTTTGGCGAGAATGCGGGAAAAATTGTTCTTTACCAAAACATTTTGTTCCTAGGGAGTATGGGGATGGATTTTTTTTTTCATTCATTCAGCGATCGATAGTACGCTTGATAAACGAAGAAAATGAATATAACTTACTAGCTTTGCGCCCGCGGCTTCGCCCGCGTGGACTTCGGTTATATTAAGGTATGAAGGAAAAAAAATGTTTTCTCTCGGGAATATCAATTTTTTCCGCGATAAAAAGTACCCTATTATTTAAACACGAATTCTAATTATACGTCTGCAAAATTTCAAAGCAATCGGTTCAGTAGTTACGGCGTGAAAGCGGAACAAACAAACAAAGAAACTCACTTTCCCATTTATAATATTCGTAAGATAAGTAAGATATTGCTTAGCTGTTTCTTACTTATCTTACTAATTTTAATTCTAATTTAGCGTCTTTAATTGTTCTGTTTTGGGACAAAACTTTATCGAAATAATATTAAAACCTCGAATCGCGCCTGTACCCGGAAGTGATAATAGCGGCTGCAGAACGACAATATAGGTCATAAAGCCCCTTCAAAGCCAGAAGCATTCACCCGCCGCACAAGGCCTACAAAACTCTGGTCTCAACAATAATAGGTCTAAGAGCAACCTGCATTTGACGCGTCGGCTAACAAGCTACCGATAACCATCTGTGTGCCGAAATAACCCTGTACATATATCCCCATACAACACCAACGCCGCCATCGTTCAATCAAAACTGGTTTATAACCAGCTCAAACCGACCACCTGCGGGGATCAATACTCAGTCCAGAGTATTTGTAGCATTCGGTTCGGTACGAGATCTTGATCTGGAAAGGGGCAAATGCAGTTCAGATGTTCCGTTGGTAGGTGGGTACCAACTTTGGTAACTTGAAGTGCGAAAACCCGGGGAGGTATTTAACTGAACAGTTTCGGAGCCATTATGTGATCGGTTTGCGAGTTAAATATTCTCACAGTAGGTAACTGGCTCAGTACACTGCGAGTACACTCACATAGATTGCCATTCGCATAATTGTTCGCGCCATTGTTCGTGATTATAAACGCGAGCATTAATATTTCGAGGCTACTTTACTACAATCTACTGGTGTGTTCGAATATCTACATAACGTAACGTTTTGTTTATGTTGTACCTACTTACTTGTTGTTTAGTGTTAAAGCCTTTTTCGAATGCCTCTCTATCAAGCCAGGTTGTTCGGATAAACCTTCACTCAGACCGCAAGCTTCTTTAAGGCCTTATTAGGTACCTACTTAGCTATTGCAGTACAACTGTGATACAAAGATTCTATGAGTACAGTATAATTCATTCAACAGCGAAACAATAAATAACCTCATTATGAATTCGATTTCTTTTACTGGGCAAAATAATGAATGCACCAGGAAGAGAGGAGTGCGGACATTTATGCTTTTGTACTAATAGACCTAAATATATAGACAAGCCCTTCCATGTAACAAAACTGTACCACTTTTCTTGACAACATTCGAGGCCTTATTACAAATTATTGACTTACAAAAACTATAAATTTCTTTAAAAACTATATTAATAAATATGCACAGTCCAACTGGCCAATAAATTAGGTAGTACATGGTCCGTGACCTGCATAGCGTCTTGATATTTTAAGTTAACTGATGGAAGATGAGATCATGCTCTCACTTACGTAGGAACAAACTCCTTGTATGGGACGCCCTATATAGTATGCTAGTACCTATAGACGTAGAATCCCGCCGCTATCTATTTCTATGCTAGTACCATATATATATCGTTGTTTGTAATGGGAGGATTTCTGACAGGTGGCTTATTACAGTTCTAAGAAATGTCAATAGATGGCACTACCTAGACAGGATTGTCATTTCATATTTTTCTTTTTTGTTGAGATGTCTTGGAACAACTTTTGACATATTTGAAGCTATCAGAAAACCTCTCATTAGAAGAAGTACGTTAGTCTTACATGAGCTAACAAAAATCTCCATAGGTAGGTAGGGAATTTTCTTTGACGTTTTGCTGACAAACTTACGGAAAATATCCCATTCGGGTTCGAATTCGCCAACTATAGAGAGATAGAGATAGAGGTCGATTGCTTTTGGTGACAATGTCACTGAAACGTCACTAAGAAGAAATGTTATATTGTGTCAAGTAAAAATGATCCTTAACGTCAAATGAGTCATATGAATTTTAACCTTAGGATGGTAGCCCAGATTCCTGGCGGATGTTTATATTTGGATGTTTATTACAATACCAAACCTACACTGCTTTCAAAACTTCCTCCTACTCTGCATTTTGGTTAGTGATGAGCTAGTAACGAACTTGTAAGTAGATTGATTATGTAATGGTGTCCTTCAGAAGCCGACCCTTCGCTTATGTAAACTTACTTACAGCCCTTGCCATAATCGGTTTTTTTCGAGGCCAAGGGTTTCGAATTAAAAGCGTCAAACATAATTTAGTTCACAAATAGCTGAAGATTTTCGACCTTATTTCAAAGTGGTGAAAAAACTTCGGAATAGAGGTCTTTCTTTCAACTACTGAATACCAAGGCCCCGTACCATGAGCTACTAAAGTTTTATTGTTTGCGCTGTGTGACAGAGTATAACATACCTTTCATCTAGCGCTATCCCTGTCCCACAGCAAGAACAATACAACTATAAGACCTCATGGTACGAGGCCAGAATGACATAACCTGAAAGATTAAAAAACACTAAAGTTTTCGTTATAAAGCCAATAATAGTGGTTAATACTTACGAAGCCTACCCTGATGCTTAAACATATTACATTTTCTTATCATAGGCTGAATTTTCATCAGAAAACTTGATTCCTTTTTCGAAAACTGCAAAATATTGACTGACGTTTTTTGTAGCAAATAAAGCTCCCAATAATTCCCGCAAGTTTTGGTGGACACGTGATCACTAGTCCACAAAAATGTCCACGTAATAGTATGAGTTTGTCTTTATTACCAAAATATAATAATATGTTGAAAAGTAACATCTCGACGTGACAGTCACCAAACAAAATGTTCAACGTGACCAACAGAATGACACTATAGAAATTGTGAAACGTGTCGTTCACATTCAAGAGCCATCGCATTCGCTTTTTGAATTCCATTTCGGATGTAGCTAGATTTTAGCTAAACTTTTGCTAACGTATTTTGTATAAGGATTCTTTTCTAACATTGAATTTGCGGAAACTATTTGGCATATACGAAAGCATTTTCAATAATGTACTCTATAGGAAAATGAGAATAAAAACTTTTAAAAGTATAGGCGCTTAAACTCAACTGCCATGAACATACAGTTTAAGAAACACCCAACCAATACACGTCCATCATTTATTGTAAGTGTAACCGGTTCAAACTGGTTTAATCCATAGATATAGAGTACTTTATTCACTGAGGCACGCACAAGATGTATGCCTCGGCTATCCTCTATGCAGGTTTAGAGGCTTGTCACCGCCTCCTCAACCACCTCAATGGTTCACTATAAATTAAGGAGGGTCACGGCCATCAGCCTAAACGAATAAAGAGAGAGTGTTATAAAAAATATTATTATTTATTCTCTGTAAAACTGTATAGGACTAAGAGCTGCCTCAATAAGAGAAGTTTTATTAGAATCATAGTGCGAACCGCGATGTTGTGGAATGACTTGCCGGAGTCTGTGTTTCCTGCGCAGTACAGTCTGAAGGTCTTCAAGTCGCAGGTGAATAGGTACCTTATGAACAAGTGTGCTCCATCGTAGACCACGTCGCTGCTTAATATCAGTCAGGCTGGTGGTCAAACTCTTGCTTATAGCGATAAATATAAAATCTTAATTAAAATGTTTTGTCCCCAGGTCCCGGAATAAAGGGTACCATGGCGATCCTAAACTGCTTACTGGCGCGTCAACTGTGCTTTGAGGATGCCTCCTGCTCGGCCATTCTCGAGATCATCCCGAGGGTCTGCGGCTCCGAACTTGGTGAGTATTTTTTTTAAATTATTTTTTACTAGGTGTCCCGGCAAACATTTGTTTTGCCATAGGAAGTCGCCTTTGTACCCGTGTATTGGATGAAATACACCTTTTAAACCTTCCCTGGACTTCCGCGAATAATTCAAGACCAAAAATAGCCAATTCCGTCCAGTCGTTCTCTAGTTTTATCCAGACTAACGAACAGCATTTCATTTTTATATATAAGATAAACAAACATTTAATCAATGTAGACCAACCCTGACCTGGTCTTGATCTTTATGTGCCGTTCAGTAAATATTTCGGTAAACGCCAGTATTCTAAAAAAAAATCAGTGTTCAAGTGAAGCTACAGCATAGTTTGTCACGTTGTACGACATGTAAACGTGACAACTTGATTATAGCGAGTCAAAATTTACTTGAGCAGAGTTTTAAGTATGAGGGGCAATAGCGACTTTTGAAAAATCATACCTAGTTCACCTATAGTAAATTTAACACTATGGACGAATAACAGCTCAGTCACCAGAAACTCAACTACCTCGTCAGGTAACGTAAGGGTCAACCAGTACTAGTCGCACGCCCATAAGTTTTTCTAAAGTTCTCTTTTTATACGGACTGCCATCATCAAATCCTGATTTCCTTATCATAAGACCTCCTTGGGTATATCTTCTTTCCAACAAAGAAAAAAGCAATTATCAAAATCGGTTCATAAACCACGAAGTTATCCGAACAATCATAAAAAACCATATACATACACATATACACATTGAGATTGAGAAAGACTCCATTTTTGAAGTCATTTTAAAATAGTATCAAAAAGGATATTAGACATACTTGTCATCGTGATTGGAAAATAAGATCCAACCACATTAAACGTATAAAGAATAAAACAAAACATACTAAAGGCAATGAGGTCTCACTTGTAAAGAACAATATGTGATATTGGATACGCTGCCAGTTCTCGAATACTTCTTGGCGTTGAAAGTTTGTCGATGGACACAGCTCTAGCTGAATACAAAACTCAGATTCACCAAACAATACAGAAACAAATCAAACTGATCTTAACCATAGGACTAAAGTTGTCGAAGTTCCGCGATTGAATGTGAAACAGCGCCATTGTTAGAAAGAGAAAGATAACAGCACCAACCATTAATCTGGGAATCGAAGTTTGTTCAATCGGAATAGTTCCAACGATTTAGTATAGTTTGTGCGAGACAGATGGTTTAAAGGATTATTTGTAACAACTTCCTATTTGAGTGAGATTGTGTGGAAATGCTATTCCATTGTTAATCCATAAAGTCAACTTCACCGCCCTAACCTAACAATTACCAAATGTCGTATTTTAGTAATTTAACACGCATTGCATTATGACATTTTCAAGAGCTTGTAGTTATTTCGGCGGCACCTCGTTAGTTTGTGACTCCTGCAATTCATAACTTGTAAACTCATCGCCCATTTTGAAGCAAAACATAAATCACCTAATTAGCTCCCCGATGATTTCCGACGAATACGTTCACAAAAGCCACGAAAAGTACAAGTAACCTCATTTAATAACCTAAATTAACCGTACTGCAGCGTTTTCTTTGACTGGAAACTAACAAATGATCCCTAACAAAGAAGGATGAGTGTGCAATACTTGGTCAAATACTCCTCGACATATTCCTCACCACGTTTTATGCTTTAATAGACCCTCACTCATTAAATAGAGTCAAGCCACTAGGGTCCAGGATACGCCAACAATGGACAGTCAAGGAGTCAGACCCTAAAATCTTGTTTTTCGGGTTCAACTAAAAACAGGAAGGCAACCGAAAAAAGACTCTAGCAAAAATATGCTAGAAACGTTTTTCACCAAACACAAAACAACGGGTAACTATTGTTATATTCATATTGCAAGTGTGGATTTTGTGACCGCAAAAAAACCGGTAGTGGTTAGTACCTACGTCCTTTTACCAAACAATACAGTCTACTTTTCTACATGATTCTTTTCACAATAATTTATGGGGAAAAAACCCTGAACTTTGATGTCGGGAATCAAACGACATTTTGTCGATAAAGCGAAAGTGATAAATGAAATAGGTAAGTCGCACCTGGAGCTTGACTTTTGAAAAGACGTAGAAATCATTGTTCACGTGTGTTTATTGAATGTGTATTTACTGCATTAGGGATGTGTGCGAAGCGATTCAGAGGCATTGACCGGAAAATAACTTCTCAAATACAGAAGGTGGAAGCAGGCTGATTTATTTTTCAGAATAACGCTCGCGAACCGGCGAAAGGTCGTGAATCTCCGTGATTCAGGATGGCAGGGCAAAGTATTTCGAGTGCGGATTAATTGGAATAGCAAAAAAAAATCATAATGTCTGCTTCAAGCCGTAAAGCAACGTGGCACTCGGTGCTGTATGCAACCCTCCTCTAACGGCAGGAATGAAACGATACATTAATTAAAAGTTCAATTTTTATGATTCGCCGGTCGAGATTTTTATTCTGACACCGTATAAAACACGACAATTGTTCATGTCTCTTACTTCAAACAGGATAAGGTCGAAAAACTCATTATTTATTTAATATCATTGTATAATTCGGCCGCCATTGCAGAATCCTGATTCGTCAGATGCGCCGTGTCTATAAGGAAAATGGACCTTTTTCTCCTCTTTCCTTCTCTCTCGGTAATTTATTTATTTTTGTTTTCCTTATCCGAACGTGCACCAGGTTCCGGTGTCGATGGTTTTATGCCGATATCGCAGAATTTGACAATGTTGGCTATCCGTTGGAATATTTCTTATTGAACCATTCAGAATTAACTATTTCTTGGAGTCGATGGTCGTAATATTATAGTGGTGAATTCGATTTGTGGGCGTTCAACGGTCCAAACACCGATCATTGCTTATTAAGACAAATGAGCTGTCAGACGTTCCTGCTGGTTGAACCTGGAAGGAAAAGGCAGGTCAGGTCTCGCTTCCATTGCAAATGTCGTGAAGATTTTTTACGATCGCATTTTCCGATGTCTTTAGGGAGTTTGCTTGTGCACGGGGGAAATAATTTATATTTACGACAATATAATAAGTAATCATTTCGTATTTATTTGGAACGAAGTTGCATACAATTTTACAATCGAACATACGGCCTGTTAAACGGGATTTTAAATTAAACGAACCATTAACATCATCTTTATTCTCAATGTGTAATGTGGATAGTCTCGAACACTGCAAAATTATTAAATCTGGTCTGGCTTTATATAGTGCCTCAGACGGCCGTATCAGAAATAAATGTCTAGCTGCTAAAATAAGGTTTCCTGATTTGCGCCGTTCGCCGATATAGAGCGTAGTACTACCGAGAGAACTCAACATAAAGCTGAGAATTGAGAAGCTTTACGTGTCCCGCACTTGATAAGCTGTGAACAAGCTGAGCTGAGGGTAAAATCGCTGTTTTAACGGTCCTACGTCATGTCAATGTAGAACCCTTTGTTCATGTCCTCATATATCTGACGTCAACCTTCGTCAATGGGCTAACTGAAGCCGAAGCCGTACCATGTTTATAGGGTTTTAGATCTTGCTATTTCCGAGTGAGAGTACAAAAATAGCTACTAAATTAAGTCCGCTTTAGAAATTACTCAACCGTAATATTAATATCTTTACGGTTTATATGTAACTAGCTGACTCGGCAATGTAGGTATACTATTAACAGTGTTTATCTGCCGTTATACAGGGTGTCCCAAAATAGGCATGTCACAGTGACACCGATGGGGCTTAGACGAATCGAACAAGCCTAACATGCCCATAGAAAAGTATCTCTGGTGTTGAGATAAAGCCAATTTTAGGTTAAAATATAATTTTACCTAATGCATGTAATCTACATTTAAACCTTTCTCTAGAATCACTGTATCCACTAACGAAAACCGCATAAAAATCCGTTGCTTAGTTTGAAAGATCTAACAAGGTCGCCTCCCGCTGTCTATCCCTATGTATAGGGATAGCGGGATGCGACTTTGTTTTATACTATAATATTGATATATTGATAACCAAGCTACTCAGCAAATCTCAAATAGAAGCTTCATTAACAGTAAGTTTGACACTTAACTCTTGAAACAGTGTGTTTAATTAGATTTTAGAAACATTTCAAATTATATTACATGTTTAAAATGCAATATTTGATAAGCTAAGTACATAAGCATATATGTCGTTAATAGTTAGTGTATAGTAACTATGTTGCAATAACATTATTGTATAAGCACATCATGTGAATATTGCTGTGCCCTCCAGGGTCCATAATTGATACACTGTATTTAATTTGTAACATCTACTACAACATTATGGTAATGCAATAAAGATATTGAGTATAATTCAAGTCCTGTCAATTATGTTGACAATTATTACTCGCACTTTACAACCATTGGTACTATTGAATACTAGTTGTAAAGTAGAATAATCGATGACCGAGTTCTATCTTCTATCTGACATAGGAATGTGAAAACGTATCTGGTAATTACTAAAACGATTCACGATAAAGTGAACAATTTCATGGGACAGAATAGGTAAAAACAGACACATGAAGAGAGTTTATTTTTAAATTCAGATATATTTAAAACAGTCGGTGAAAACGACTGCGAAGCCTGCCTGTGAGCGGCGATGTGTGGTGATAGTGGACTGTATGATAAATTAAAATTAAAATAAAACACTAGTTCATCGTGGAAAGGTACAAACTATAATCAATAGAAAAGTCAAAATTGACAATAATTCATAGAAAAACATACAAGTATAAAACCTTTTTTATAAGTATACACTTATAAAAAAAGGTTGCTTTCAGCGACAGTCGTGTTTAGAAAAAGGATTATACCTACCAGTACCTACGTTACATCTTAGTTCAGAAGAAACAAAGACGTCCGATGCTACGAATCAACCATTTCTTATTTAATTGTAAAACATGTTGTGATGAACCATATAGGTAACGGCGATGGGCTCACCTCCTACGGCATTAAAATATGCTTCGTGTAATGCGGGAATTGCTCAGCGAGTGCCTCTGTCTACCCCGCTGTGGCCTCAAGTATATTTATCTCGATATCGACAGGATCAATTTCGCGAACGTGCTTAGTAATGCCAGAAGAAGGTTCTCCTTATACACACATCAAAAGTGTCTAGGGATCAAGAACATTTTTAGCTCTAAAAAAAAATATTAATCTTCTGGATTGGTTTCGTATCTAATTCCCCATGCCTGTATCAATGACTTATCACAACATTTTGAATAAATTATGAATGAATTCAGTTTTTTGTAAAATACCTATATTCTTCATTGCAATCTTCTAAAATGTACTTGACCCCTAGATACAGGACTGAAAAAATAGGAAAAAAATCACAGAAAATTATAGGAAAACTTCTCTCGGGTACACGAAGGTATCAAATAAAAGTTTTTCTAAGTCTGCTTGAGTCAACGTCTGTAGGTACAACTTCAGCTTGCCAATTCTCTTGCTCTCTCACTCGTTTCCGGATAAAATTATAGAGAGAGCTATATTTACTCGAACAACTTCCTCGACAGCAACAACAGCTTCCACGACCGTACTTTGAGCTAAAAAACTAAAAATTCTCTTATGATTTATGTGATTTAGATATACTTAGTTCGTTATTTTTTATTCTGCTTCCTTACCAGATATGGTCAGTACGCATTGCAGTCACATATAGGTGTGATTATGTAGCCTAGTAGTCGGAAGTTTATAAAATGTTTGATTCGAGATCGAGGAAGAGTATACAATATTTCAAGTAAAAACTACTTAACGATTTCAACGTTATTATAATTGCATTATTATAGCTTATTAATTTATTTATAAGTTAAGGACAGCCAACAAGGCATACACGTATACTTACATACTATAATGACAATTTTAATTATACAATGTAACATGTTGCCCTACTTATAGGCTACGACTAATATCTTAATAGTATAGTAATTACTTAAGGTAGTAAAACAATAAAAAAAATCAATACATAGTACACTAGTTTAACAATGGTTCACATGAATTAAATACAGAACACAACAAAAAAAATAACAGATAGCTTATCATCATCATCAGAAACATCGCGTCCATTGCTGGACGAGGGCCTTCTCCAACGATTTCCATGATCATTTAGGGGGGAAATGAAAATAATAGACACGCTTGGCAGACGGGTTGGCGATAGCAGTGGTGTTGCGGTTTTACTCACAGAGAACGCTGCTGCAGGTCATCTGGAGAGTTCCCTCTGTCGCTTCTTACGACCCCCACGACGGGAAAAGTTGGGTCGGGGTGGTGACACATGTATTCTATACAATGTCACCACACGTCTAAGGTACACATTAGACGCTCATGCAAGCGTCATTCAATTCCATCAGTCATGTTATGGAATGACTACTAATACTACCTCTAATTCAAACATCATCATCATATTAGACGATAGGAAATCCGTCAATCACAATCATGACTGTGTTAAAACTGAGATCAAAACGCATCGTCTAATGTCTGCCTTATAGCATATATTATATCGGAATAACAGAAAGACTATTTATATATTTTTTCCGGAATTTTTCACGGGAACAGGGTGAACTGCGGGTAAAACCATCGGTTAATCTATTTACAAAGGTATATTTAGCAACTATTTCTTAAATTAATTAACCTACAGTAAAATGACCTTGTGATCAGGTTCAGTCCACCTTTTTGAGAATTACCGACATGAGTGTATGTATGTACAGAAAATAATGAACTTACAGAATTATTCAACATCATCTTTAAACTGTTATAAAATTAATACTGGTATAAAAAATACTTTCGTTTATTTTTTTTAAACACATTTGGTTTGGCAAAACACAACAACAAAAACCGCTTTGGGATTAAAAGGCGTGAAGTGTATTTATTTTTTGATTACTTATATGGAAATACTAAGCAGGGTGTTATAAATTACTGCGAAAGTTAATAGCAAAAAAACAAACTTTACGAACTTTTTCAAGCCGCTACCTCCTCCGAGTTAAAAAAAAACACAGGTTTAATTGTCAAAAACACGCCATGTTGCGGTCTCCACTGTGGTATAATATATAATAATATGTTTTTTAACAATGGAAAAACTTTATGGCGCTTAACAATAATGTTCAGGTGTTGTATAAAGCTCGTGTCTACAACATTTAGAAAAGAAATCACCTATAGTGCGCGTGGAAGCTAGTAACGCCTGAGGTATGTGGGGGTGGGGCGGGAGAGGAAGACAAACTTCAAATTACTCAGTCTGCCGTCGACAACCGCGTCGATGACATGTTTCACTAAGCTGGGCCAGTATGTCTGAAACATACATGAGATAAAATATCCTAAGATGGCATCGCCAATTACACGACAATTTAATTTTCTTATAAAATTGTTTTGTGTAAATTTTAATAATAAAATATTAATACTTTAGACAGGCATTTATTTTTGTTTAACCAGTAAATGGAAAATACCTTATTATCATTGGCACCGATGGACTCAATCCCTGTCACGTTGGGTTAAAAACGCTTGGTGAACCGTGGGCACTTGCTTAGCAAATGCCGCTGCCTGCCCCACTTTGGGATAAAGGCGTGAAGTGTATTTTTTTTTTAATTATTATTATCATTATAATATTAATTCTGCGTTAGTGTTCAGTCAGCGTCAGTGTTATTAGGTGATTAACATTTCCGCGCACACATAGACAAAAACATGTAACTTATAAAACTATTTTCTTCTCAGTGGCTGCGATAGTCTAAAACCACTTCAGCCGTCTCATTGCGGTATTGGTTCACGATATTACAAGTACTCGATCGAACCAATTCCCAAACCCATCTTTTATACATAGCTACCGCGAAATCTATAGATATCTAAAACCCAAATCGCAGACTATCAGTGGAATGCCGGATATCTGTCCTGGTACGTAAGTTAATAGTGATAGCTATAGATGGGCGCAGACTATTTGTAGATCCGTTTGCAGTTTCATACATTTTACCGAGGGAATCCAAATATATGAAAGGAAAAGCTGACTGAATGACTGACTGACATAACAACGCACAGCCCAAACGGCTAAACTTAGGCACTTGTAATTTGGTACGGACGTAGCTTAGTTACCGTAGGGGTGCACTAAGAAAGGAATAATTATGGAATTAAAAAAAAATACCGTAGGGGTGCACGCCTACGGATTTAAAAAAAAATCTAAACCGCTCAAATTAGAGGTCGCGGGTTCATATCCGGCTACTAGATGTGTACCAATGGGACTCTTTTTCAAAGCCTATGTGCGCAACGCAACGCTGGTACGGTGAAGGACAACATCGTGATGATGTGTGAACCATATAACGACGATGGACTCACCTCCTGTCACGTTGGGTTAAATACGCTTAGTGAACCGTGACGAGGCGTAAGGCGTGAAGTGTGTAGAAAATATACGACTTCAAACAGTAGAATTTGTGGTTTCTATTGGATGCCTCTACGGAACTAAAGTAATCAAATTTAAATAACCACAAACGAGAAGTACCAGCTTTCAAATAAAAAAAGGAATAATCCAAATCGGCTCACCCTGTCAAATGTTTTGAAGTAACAAACATAAAATAAATACCGACGTGCAGAGAACATCCTCCTTTTTTTAAGTCAGTTAAAAAGAGAAGTTGTGCCAATGAAAATTAAACTCAACGAGTGAATCCATGGACTAGAACTAGTACATAATATAGCAGAACCGGTAATGGCCTATTGACACTCGGTCAAGCAGACTCGCCCACGGGGATTTGAGGTTTCGAAGTTAGTGTTTTCACTCTCCTTACGGGTCAATTTCCAATGGCCTTGCTGAAACATAACAATATTTTAGTGAGTCGTTGGCCATGGTAATGGAAATGTTATGATTATCCTCTTACTCTTAGTTTTTTACTGTTCGTATTCTTTTTCAGATTCCGTTTATGTTATTCTTGATTTCAAGTAGGTAACATATTACTCGTCTAAATGAAAAATACACACAGAAAATTTATTAATTTCTTCTGCACAAATATTTACATAAAAAAAAGAAAAAACTGAGATTCAGAAATAAAAAAACGTTAGCATAATATGTTATTTACAAAAAATAGGTCCGCTTTAAGTGTTAATAAGGATTTTAGCAAAAACATTGGGCACCTACTCATGACACTTTACACCAAAGTTAATCTAACATCAATGACAGAAATAGGGACGAATAAATGTCAACAGAAACACTCCGATGCAGCAGTTTCCACTGTGCATTATGATATTTTCTTACTGCAACAAAAAGGTAAAATAAATAACACGACTACGATTTTCAGCGGAAAATAGGAACGGATCTCTTGAAATTTTATAGCTGAATAAAAATTTCTAGCAGGAATGCGCATTTTAAAAAGAATTTAACTCAATAAAGTTGATATCTCTCTCGGCAGCTTATACTAAGAGATGGCTGAAAACATTACTGTTATATCAAAATAAAGTGGTAATTATCTAGAATATTATATTTACTGTGTTACATACATTTTTGGACCTGGTCCATATAAAAAATATAGCATTTGAGTTGCGAATGATTCAGGGAATGGACAGAACTAACTTCTAAAAGTCTACTTGTTTTTTTATTTAACATATTCGCAATGTTGTATATTGTAATTATTACATAATATAAAAAAAATCCTGTCCAGTCTAGACGTTCTATAGTTAAAACTAGTGGAATTAAAAACGTACTTGCTTTAATTATGATATACGAAGCAGCAAATTCTCACAGAGTTCATTTTTCATTGTTTCGCAGTTTTTCATAGTAACCGGCTATTCTCGCGTTCACTTATTTTCCGGGGCAACACCAGTTTAAATTTTTCAAGCTTTTTAGCTTTTAATTTACCGACGTAATTAACATTGCAGGCATGGAGCCCAGTAGAGGCCGGACCACCCCACGACACAATTTCTTAATAAATGTAGGTCATAGACAGAAAGCATTTGATGTTCGGCCAACAAAAGTTTCAATTTTTCTCTCTTCAAACGTGAAAGTAAAAGTGTTGTAAAACTCGAAGCTAGCCCACCATTTGTCTGTCACAATCAGCCGCGGCGCGACCTTCGCCCCGTCCAACCCTCCCGTGTACTAAATACGTAGATACGACGAAATCCATCGAAACTTTACCCGTATCTCCCCTAATTCCTTCAGTTTCCCCGTTTGTAAAAAGCCTCACTTTCGATATTAGTCCGTTTTTACCCTCCGGTTTTTGCCGGGACGTGTTGGGGCGGTCTCGGCAGAGTGCCCCTGATTCGCGGCCATCGTATACTTCTTTTTTTGTCACCGGAATCCCGGGTAATTTGGTGATTGGGTACAATAATTAGCGTTGTAACCGGCGAAAGTGCCGAGTTTCCGGTGATAGATTTTTATTGAATCGTACGTAACTATTACAAGGTGAGGCTGTCGCTTTTCGCTCTAATCGAGTTACGTCACAGATATATTTGGCCGCTTCCCTTCTTTCGGAACATAATTACGTAATTAATATAATCATTCATGTTCTATAATTACCTACAACTTAGACGACCGAGTGGTCTGGGTAATTTATGATGATACCGACGTTGGCCGACGTCACATCGCATCGGAGACGCACTACACTGGATCCACATGCGCGGGAGGGCCTAGAGTTGTTTATTTGTTTTGTGTAACTATTGTGTCCGACCCCCGAGAGCAACTATCGATGACGTTTCCAAGCCGGCGAGACCGACATACTAACATGCAGAAAAGCACGAAAAGATCTTACTCTACTAGTGTTATCCCCAACAATGGTTAGCATTATACATACACACATTGATGTGTCTAGGGATCAAGTACATTTTAGAAGATTGCATATGCAGAATATATTTTACAAAAACTGAATTCATTCATAATTTATTCAAAATGTGGTGATAAGTCATAGATACAGGCATGGTGAATTAGGTAGGAGACTAATCCAGAAGATTAAATTTTTTTTTAAATAATTTAGATTTTTTTAGAGCTAAAAATGTTCTTGATCCCTAAACACTTTTGATGTGTGTATTAAAACTTTCCTTCAATAGTACACAAAAACATCAAAGGCATAGCATAGAAATAACTGTACATACAAATGTAGACTTTAAACTTTCTTCCAACCAACATTTTAAGTCACTAATTTAAGTAAGTTAATAGTGCTGGCTTTTAGTTCAGTATCGGATGAAAATCCGACGTCGCAGGTGAGTTTTATGCTTTGTTGTCGCAAGTAACCTGTCGACCTTACATTTTATATATAGCAGCCTGGAATTGTCGTTTGGAATAAATGATGTTGGAGGGTCTCATTCTCACCACTGTGGGGCTCTATTCTCATGTGTGTTGTAACTGAAATTCAATCTGGCCGCGGCGATACTTCCTGGTGTCATTTGCGCGTAGCGTGTTAAAAATCGAACGCTCTTCAATTCTTAGTAATTCGTAACGGGAATTACACCAAAATGGAAAGAAACGCCCACGCAATTCTCTCTTTTTATAGCACGCGTATCACGGATTCCATGTGAGCTTTTCCGAGAGATGGCTAAAAAAATTGTGAGAAGTAAAATTTTGGAGTTTTCTTTTTCTTTTCAAAGATTCATTGAAGTACTTGCGCTTGTTATTTTTAGACTTGTTGGTGATAATTCTTGTGATAGATTCGCTATTTTGACATCAGTACAAACTCTTTAAAAATCCAAAACTTATGTAGGGTGCTTGATTCATCTTGAACACCTGATATCGTTATCTAGTAATTTATTAATCTAATATAGCTATTATTACCTTAAATGTCATTGTCATGATGGTGAGGTTTAAGTTGCTTGTTTTATATAAAGCTCATACTAGTGGAGCGCCCCGCGATTTTATTCGTGTAATGTTCATATTTCTACTAAACTATAAGCATCCTCTATACTAGCGATTCGCGACCAAACAGGATAGAGGTGACTTTCAACCAAACTCGGTTCCAGCCGTTCTAGAGGTATAAATGGTGTCAACTAAACGACTTCTTTTATATATATCAGAATCAACAAAACCTTCATAAATAATATTAAACCATTTCGAGGAACATTCACCCGTCAATCGTGAAAACAATAATACTTCAACTGTCTTCATTTGAGTGTCCACGCATGTATTTCATACAAGCTGTAAATATATGATTAAAAAGTGGAAAATGTTCACATTTTCTTACGCTCAGCAGAACGTATTTCCATGTCATCATATCAGCTATAACAATATTCCCCTCAGCTTGTTACCTACTGACACTCACGCAGTAGTTGTAATGCGCGAGTCTAATCTCATGCTCGGGAAGATTTCACGACGAGATTTTTCACTCGTCATAGTGGAAATATCAACATTGTAATATTAAGATTGCAGATACAGTCGCGCTCAGCTGAGAATCACTAACTGTGATACACGCCTACGTTGCTTCGACTTTGGTTGAGATTTTCAAAACGATTTCTCGTTTCTCTTCGAAGTTCTGTCAGATTTCATACTTAGTGTCTGTTCTGAAAAACATTTCTACAAAATCGACGCTAAAATTTGTTTTAAGGTCCGAAAACTCCATACTCAGTGGTTGGGTATGTACGACTTGCAATCGGGATATTGTTGTTTAGGGTCCATAATTAGGTCTTTTTCAGAACCTGTTTCTAGCTCTAAGTGACACAATAATGTAGGCGTAATAAGGATTACTGTTTTGAAGGCATTGTGCCTTACACAGGAGACTACAATATTCTTAAGTGTTCGGAGCGAAGATGTTCTATCGGAGTTAAATATATTATATTATTAATATTAAAGTGGATTACCCGCGTCTTCGTAAATGTTTCGTCACATTTTTTTTTTCTAAGTTGTATTCCAACAATTTTTTTTTAACATAAACAATAACTGAATAAATATCCCAGGTATATGTCACACAAGATCATCTTGATCCCAAAGTAAAATACCGTGTACCTATAAGTGCCAGACACTGATATACTTTTATAGAATTAGTAAACACATACATACACTCGGGAGCAATGAAATCGACTCATTTTATTACTGCAACCGGTAGTATACTGAGTCGATTTCATTGCTCCCGAGTGTAGGTACATACACCCAGACGCAATGTTAACAGTTAACATTACGTATATAATGTTTATATAAAACATTGGTCGCTGTACCTATATATTATATGGATGTATAAGTGATTAACAGTAATAATTAAAAACCAGTGGTCAATGCAATCGCGGATAAAGCTATTGTGTTTGGAATTAAAATTTGTCAGATATTGATATTTCACCGCAAAATTCACATTTAGAGACACTAGTTGTACGCCACTGTTTCACCCATTTATTTAATTAAATATTCGAGAATGAAAGTTCCCCAAAATCTGTGCAGTAGTTTTATCGAGAAGAAAAGAATGTCACATTTGAAAAACAACACGAACTTTTGCATTTAATTTAGGTTTCTATATCCTCCTACGATGTCAAAAAAAAATCTCTTCTAGGCTTTTCCCAATATGAGGGTTAACTTTTTTTTTGTTTTCAGTGGCGTGTTCGACCGTGACTGTGACGAAATGCCAAGCTGCCCTGAGGACCTTGCAAGCGTTCCCGTTCTTCAAGCCAACTTGCCTCTGTCGAGAGCCCAACGTCGACCCCGAATGCAACTCCTTCCGCGACTTCCTGTTCGACCATCCGTGCGTCTTCGTCATGAAGAAGGGTAAGGAAAGAGACAAGAAGAGTATTATAGGTTTAACTCATCATCATCATTAGCCTATATTTGTCCACTGCTGGAAATAAGCTTCTCGAATGGGGAATTTTCAGGGCCCCTGTTTCTCTTAGTTATAACAGATGTCGCTAGCTGTAGTAGGGGGATAAAAGTCAAGAAAATGACTAACTTCAAGCAGTCCGTATTGAAGGCGATAGTATTTTTTTTTATTGTTTGTCTACATGTTACAAAAGTGTCTGAAGTCTAAATAACTCACCCAAATAATTAAAAAAATATAACTGACAGAAGTCCCCTTGGACACCAACCAGCGACATCTAGATAAGAAATTTTTGGAGTTTGAAAATTCCCCATTGCACGCCACTGTCATTTGTTTTGCCCTCCTCGCATCCAGTCTTTCACAGTCAGTCCTCCAGGTTTTTCTCGCCTTTGACTTATCCCTATGATTGTAATATAGGTAACGTTAAGATATAATTTCAGAGTTATTACTTACTACCCTAAACAATCACGCTAAGGTCTATTTCGGGTGTAATGGTTAATTATCAGACATGTCTTTCCCGGAACTCACCATAGGGTTTTCTTTCGGATAACATACAACCGTTAACCATACTATACTAATCAATTAACCCTTAATCAGACATGGTTAGGTGTTTTTCCGATGGATTTTGGACTCTATTGATGTTTGTTATTCTAATTACCGACTCCATCACATAAACCCGGGTGAAGTTTATTACAAAATCTAGCTTTTAATTGTAAAGCTAGATTTGGTGCTTTTATTGTTTACAGTTTAAATAGGCAAGTGTCCCTTATGTGATATCTTCTCTGAAATATTTAGATAATTCCAATTCAGACATTCAATAAGGTTCAAAGTATGTGTTGGTCAAGTGGCATATTATATTGCCACTTGGCCTTTGTTTGATTAAGAGTTAAACGAGCTTATTTACGTTACTTAATAAATAATCGCAATACGACAAATAACTAGGACTGCGTAATATGTATGTAGCTGAAGGACTATAAAAGTCGCCAAAATACTGATATTTCACAAAGAGCACGAGGCAACCTATATCTCTGTTTCCGACTAACCCTTTTGAAAACGGGTGTGAATCTTTGTTGGATGTAATATGTATATGCCGAACTCTGATGCAAATCTTGTATTCCAATATCTATACGAGGATGCGTTTTACGCGAATTTGAACTTGGAATCTATCCATAGAGATCATTGGAATACAGGTGAAGCGTAAAAACCACATCCATTGATATTGCTGCATAGCATTGATTTCCAATCAGCTCTTGAATCCAACTGAACATTTCTCTGTCAATAGTGGATAACATTCTCTGACCCTCAGACTCCAATTGGTGATGAGAAATGAAAAGACAGAAAGACTCAGAAATTAGTCCATTAAAACTTTCTTTGACACACGCTGTCTGTCGACATTATAACAATAAAACTTCCATTGTCTTGCTATGAATGTTCACGCACGTGTTAAGATTATTTCAAATCAAATTGTATTTCTTTCTAAAAAGTGTGTTCTTCCTTTTGAATCAATGTCTAATTTAATAGACAATCTTTCGAAAAGGATGGTCTATGTTTACATCCGTAGCACCCGTCTACTGCTACAAGCTTTGTGCATTGCGTTTTTTTATCGACGATATTTTTTTTATTTAATATTCTTTTTTAATACGTTATGTTAACGTAACGACAGTTTAATAAGTATTTTGTAAAATCGATTATGTTGTTTAATTTCTTACATACGAAAATAATATACTTGAAGCAATCGACGAAAGAAAAACAGAGCAATCAATGTCTTAAGTAATATCTTAAGTAATTCTAGTAAGATCTAAAAAAATCAAATGCAACTGCGAATTTCAAAACATTAACTTTTTGCGCACTTTGCTTCGGCGAGAAAAAATTAAACATGATATTTTTTATTTGGATATCACCATGAGGTAAGATTCCTCTGATAAATAAAAGTGTAACGGCTGTTGCGTCTTCGCCATTAGTGTTCTTAAATTGACAATATTGGTGTTCTAATTGAATATGGTGATTGATATATTCAATTATTAAGGTAATTTGTTTCAGCAAGTATTTTCTAG
>SJJU01008375.1:0-13511 GCA_012932125.1 Conopomorpha cramerella | reverse complement strand
TCTAATGTTTGCCTAAAGTAAACACCATCGCGGGCGCGCACGCGTTTCGCAATGCAAAGGTGACGGCTGAAAACCGGGGCCTGCGCAGTCGCACCAACCCGTCCCCGGGGGGCGGGGGGTCCGGGGGCGGGGGGGGGGCGTGCAGGCAGGATCCCGAGCCGGCGCCAGTTTATACAACGCGAAACCTGCGCTTTGTGGGTACCAGTCGCGTCACTAGATACATAAAACTGCTTATACCTATCCTATGTTGCTTTTCATACTTCTCTTTTATGTACAAGATAGGACTCGGTACCTCAATTCCGTTCTTTGTTCAATGTAAATGTGCTTTGTATAAATAAACTTATTTCATTTCGAAGTACCTATTATATGCAGGTGACAGCTGTCAAAAGGCTATGGGGAATTTTCCTTGACGTTTCTCTGACAGTTTTTCGGGCGGAGGATTGTCATTACTGTCAAACTTTGTTTGGAAAGTATGACCGTAATGACAGTTGTCCCGAAAATTGTCAGATTTGTCAGGGTGTATCAGAGTGCTTAATTTGTTATGACCACCGCTCTACATGGGACATGGCGTTCTCCCCAATGACACCACTCAGGTCATACCTATTTGACAAACCATTGACAGTATTTGACAGTATAACTTGGGCCTTAGCCTGTACAGCTGCATAATTCGATATCAAAATATAACTGTTGTATTCGAAAACATTGCAACTTAAACTGAGCGGTGTCAAAGGGAAGGAATGGAACATGGTAGGTTAGTGCTGTGATGAAGTTATGTATGACAAATCTTGTACGTTTCGGCGCGTGCGCCTGCATTTTTTACTCTAACTACTATAACAGTGTTCAGTGCGTTTAGCATGAACACACACACATACTTGTCTCGAAGCGCTATCTCTTTCGGTTGCCCGTGCGAAATAGTTTGAGATTGCATGGCGCGTTGCCTTGTCGATGCGTCGCATATTTTGTATGAAATTCTCGCAATTCTTTTCATGCAAATTTTGCAACGCAGCGTTAACGCAACGCGCCGTATGCTCTTGCTTTAACACTTGCCACTATCGCACACTTGTTTGCCTCGTCCAACGACGCAGAGACTAAAGTAAACTAATATTTAATTTACGTAGTGTACTTATCACTTTGACAGGGGCTGTAGGGAAAGAGATGGCGCTTTAAGACAAGCCTAAGCGTGCACACTCCGCGCACAGGTCTAATTTATAAGCATACTTGTTAAGCAATTACTTTCTATTTATTTATACCTAGTTAGTCTTATGTGACGTATGTAACTTTAATCTGGATTTTTCTTAGAGGTAAAACAATAAAAGGAATGAGGGTTGTTTTTTTTAAAGACTTTTTATTTTCATTTTTCGTTACTCAAACGTGACGAAATATTTTTAAACATTCCATAGATCGACACTGAAAACGTTCATGCACAACAATAGTTGACGCATTACATTCAAAAGTGGTTTAGTCCGCGGATTGTATTTAAAAAAAAAAAAAAACTTAAATACAATAGGTATTATTAATTTAAAATTATATCTAATTTCTACGTCAGAAGAACACTTACACATAAAGTTAATGGGTAATTTGGTTGAGGTAGATTCAAATATACAACTAAAATGGTCTAGAAATGTCGGGGGACGCGCGAGTGATTTTAACGCGGAATATTTCGGGAACAATAAAAATATTTTTTATTAAATGAAACAAATACATTATAAAACAACTGTATGTTTTCTAGTAAAATAAAAAACAAAATGAATCATTGTATGTACCTACGTACGTGTTATTACTGCTGCCGATTTGGTGGGATTCATAGAAAGCATTGTGAAACGGTTATATTTCGTATAAAAATACTATTTAGTACTAACTATTATAGTACCTATGTTTTGTATTTAGTAACGTTATAAAGACAGTTAGACACTGTCATCACGATATCTTAGCATTAACTTCACATAACCTTACATCTCTTGCTTACGTCTAGGTGTATGAAAGAGACACACAATCCCACGAGGACAAAATGAACATGGATCTTGTTGTGGATCTTGCGGTGCGAGTGCAAGTTTTGGCTCACTTTAAAGATGGGCAAGTAGCTCAGTCTACCTCCTCGAAAAATAAGTGTTTTTTTATTAAGGATGGCAATGGATTAGTCTTAGGATTAGAATGTGTTGAGCTGGTCCGATGCCAGAGCAGTTGCAGAGGACAGGACGGCGTGGCGCCATCTTGTAAAGTCCCTTTGTACCACTGGGGTACCATAGGACTTAAGTAATGGATGAGTAAGAATTATTGGCGGTAGTATCGCTCGACCTTTCCAAAACCATGATTGCCTCTGAGTAGTTCCATCAGTGTTTCAAATTAAATATTTTTATCCTTGAAAATAGGTTTTTAGCCTTGTTTCCTGTATTATTCTTGCATTGAACTATATATTTCGATCCAGTAGTGGAATAGTAAACGGTCGTTCTTGTAATACGAATTAGTACATTTATGCTTATGCGTGAATAACACGAGCTACATTCCGTACTAGCGCAGCAATCAATGTAAAAAAATGTGTTGGTATACACGATTACTTTTGCGTCGTATACTGTTCACAATTCGGGGGCTGGATCTGCGTTGATTTGTCGACTTTATGCTGCTTAAACTGTGCCAGAACTCACACTCAAACCGGTTGAAATAAATGTAATTCAATATAAAAAAAAACATTTCGCCTAGTAAGACAATGGGGAGTTTTCTTTGACGTTTTTTTGACTGATTTCCGGGCTGAGAACTGTCATTACTGTCAAACTTTTGTTTGGAAAGTATGACAGTAAAGACTCAGCCCGAAAATCAATCAAACAAACATCAAAGAAAATTCCCCATTCTATGATAAGGTATGCGTTCGTAACTTAGCACTTCAAAAACAAACAATACAAAAAAAAACAATATAAATAAAAACAGTTAAATATAAAAAATAATAATATACAGTTCATGTACTAATATTAATTACTGTTACATCGGTATTGTAAGTACATAAAAAGAGACCGTCTTTGTATTTTTAGTCGATACTGATTCGTGTAACATAATGGACGTGATAAAGGGAGCTAACATTTCGAAATTAGAACTTAACCCTTAACTGCATGATTTTTTTTTGTCTGAATAAAATCCTATCCTTGTTAAATTATGTGGCCTGCATCATGGGAAAAAAATTAAACATTAAAAGTGGTCCTTTGACAATAATTTAGAATAAAAAAACTGGAGATGTCTGATCTAGTCTGTGTTTCCTGCGCAGTAAAGTCTGAAGGTATTTTAGTACGTTTTTTATTATTTGGGCAAGTTATTCATTGTTCAGACACTTTTGTAACATGCAAACAAACAATAAAAAAATTGGCTGTCACCTTCAATACTGACTGCTTGAAATTTGTAATTTCGTTGACATTTATCCCCCTAGGACAGCTAGCGCCATCTGTCATAACTAAGAGAAACAAGGGCCCTGAAATTTTTTCATTCCTTTCGTCGTTCTCATGTTGGTACCATTTGATTTTGCTTCCAAGGGTGCCAACGTAATTGAGAAATTAATCCTTTCCTTGTATTACCTTTAATATTACGTTTAAATAGGTAGGTTTTTTTGTGTAATTACTTTCAACAGTTAAGTAACAAAATTGCTCCATTTATCAATCACAGACGAAGTTAAAAATGACAATTTATTAATAACTTTCAATTAACGATACTCAAGTTACGGCAGATATTTCATCTATGCAGAAAAAAAACATATTAATTGAAAAAAATAAAATAAAAACGCTACGTAGAGAAAAAAAATCAACAGTTACTAAAAAAAAAACTTAAAATACTTATGGTTACTAGCTAAGCGTCTCGTAAAAAATAATATCCAACTTACAAACAAAGAAATAAATTATTCAATAGGTAAGTAAAACATTATGATAATTACTATTTTACCACAAGTTTGGTTTGTCACTATTGCAGCCTTAGGGAATGTGCGGTTAATATTTTCATTTATTGCAGTTTGCATTAAAAAAAACTATAGTTACAAAATGTGTAATACACAATACCGTGAATTACATAATATTATAAAAGTATTATAAAACAGATTATGGAAAACAATGTAAACAATGGAATGGTAAGTCATTTACATAGGTACTTAAAAGGTATATATCTGGCGCCACTGCATTGAGCTTCGAGAATTAAATGACAAGACATATAACCATGCTGATTAGCCTAAACACTTTGTGAATATGTCACATAATTAAGTGTACTTGCTGACATTTTACCAAGAAATTTGTAATATTTTTTTTTTGTAGGCGTGACATAACAGTGCGTATTTTTGTCTCGTCATTCTTAACGCCCATGCTATGGCTTCTGTAAGTGAACATTCGAGTTTATTTTTAATTTTGTAACTTAATGATATTTTTTAAGGTAGATTCTTAAATTTTACTCGCGCCTAATGATTTGTGATAGGCACAAATTTCAGGCTTTTGTGTCATGCACAAAGGACGGCTGAGATATATAATATTACTTTGCCAACGTTTATATCGAAAAAGTCTGTAGAAAGATACTCAACGCCATCTATTGTCTGAATTTCGGTACTAATCGTAAACAAAACATTCAGCCACCCTAAGCAAAGTGCTCCAAGAAAGACATGACAAGACATACGGGACACTGTGGTTGGTTGAAACAAGCTGAGTCGCACGATGTGTGACATAGCAGCCAATCACAGCGCGCATTTGTTCTATGTCACGTCTTTCTTGTGGCGCTAGCTAGGGCTGCTGGTGTGAAAAAAATATGTCGAGAAAAAAGGTATTTTCTTACTTGCCCACATTTACAGTGTAGCTATACATTTACATTAATGAGGAATGCTATTTAGGTAGACATCTGACATAACAACTTTCGTCAATAACATTTCAAACAGTTTCATATTATTTTAAGGTATATAAAAATCTTTAAAAAGCCAGGTCATAGGATTTTGGTAATGCCATATTCCTATTTCGTATATTTATAGGGTAAAAATACAATAGGTACTTGTACAACTTTCAGGTATCAATTATTGCGTTTAAGGTAAAAGTTTTGTATTTTGGTATCAACACTTTGAAATGTCAAGTAATACAGAAGAAGTATGTTAATGAGGGCTCAGCGGTATTACTAGCGACGCTTTTATAAAGAAAAATACTTGGCTCAATATTGTTCACCGGGTATATTATAGGCGCGAATATAATCAAAGACAAGTTCGAGCTTACCTTTGTTATTTTACTCGACGTTCCAACGCAGTTGCATGCGTCATGTCAAATGGTCCAGCCCCCTAGCGAAGCACGTCAAGAAAGACATGACATAGAGCAAATAGGCGATTTGTTTGGCTGTTACGTAGCTTGTTTCAACCAATCGCAGTGCTTGCTATGTCTTGTCATGTCGTGCCATGCTAGGGGAGCTGGCTTTAATTATATTCGCGCTTATATACCCGGTGAACATTATTGAGCGATGACTGTGCGCGTCTCATTAAAAAAAAATGGATATCTCAAGAGTCTAAATTAGATGTTATATATATTTTTTTAAATCCATTATACTAAATACACACATCAAAAGTGTCTAGGGATCAAGTACATTTTAGAAGATTGCAATATTTAAAAAAAACTGAATTCATTCATAATTTATTCAAAATGTGATGATAAGTCATTAATACAGGCATGGAGAATTAGGTAGGAGACCAATCCAGAAGATTAGATTTGATTTAAATAAATTAGATTTTTTTAGAGTTAAAAATGTTCGTGATCCCTAGACACTTTTGATGTGTCTATTTTGATAAAGTATTTAGGTTTTACCTACTTACTAAGTACACATTTTGCATGAACTGAAAACGTGTAGAATTCACAAAAGGTTGTTCGTAGACTTAGAGACGGGTTCTATCTTCTTGAGATATAGTTTCTCATATTGACCGCAAGGCGGCGCTAGTAGTACGGTCGAAAGCCCTCCTAATATTATATATAAGAGCACTAATACAATGTTCAGAATACACAATACAAACACTAATACGTAAAAAAAAGTGAACATTTGTTACACAACCACGAGTGAACAAGCAATGTTTAACTTAAAATTACATTGAAAAGAAATACATTCGTTAACTATTTTATTTTACATGAAAAATACTACGGTAGTTAATGATGCGGGTTAATCTAACCATAAAGTTACCAACAAAAAAAAACACAAATCTTTCCGCATTTGATCACTAAGACAGTGGTTTTAACGCGTTTTCTGTACAAGACGCGTGTAACAACTAACTTGCTTTTTTATTTACAATACAAAAGACCAAATTAGACCGGGAGACGACGGCAAATAAAATCAAACCCACAATTTTTGACACGACATTTAAATGAATATATATATGTATATATATTTTCGTGTTTTCTTTTTCTTTACAACAAACAGAAACCAAGATTTACTGAACCGTTCTAATACAGTAAAATGATAAACCTAAAGATATTTGTTTTGAACCAGATGTTTCATAAACCCCGAATTTAAGAACATAAAAGATTTTCCACATATAATATTAGTGAACTAGCAAAATTCAATAAATATTGTATAATATAATATATATATATGTGTGTAGAGTAATAAGTAAAACAAACTGCAATAGCCTATTACGTACCTAGAAACTATTTCTACTTAATGTAATTGAAAATTCAGGTACTTGGTCGGCGTTCTTTTTATGTTCATATTTTAACATTTACATATCATTTTAATGTGCTTAAAGTGTCATACATTTTTGTGATTGCTATTTACATGGGCTGTCACACAAATACAGTGAAAATAGAAAGTAACAACACTAAGTAACTAGGTATAAATATCCACAAACTGCTAAACCAATAGGCGTATTCAAATCTGCCGTCATTCGAAAAATTACGCGTAACTTTACATTAATTTTCACGGAAATTTCTGCTTTATCACTAAACTAATCTGAAGTAATAAATCACATATTTCCATGAAAATAAATATGATTTTATGCCCTTTCTTCTTGTGAAGACAGAAATATCATCGGAATTTAAGAAAAAATACGGGTAAGAAGTGTGAAAAATTAGGAAAAGAGAACGTACTAACAGTACAGTAAACTTATCAAGCAATGTTTTGATAAAGCTTGAAAATGATTATCAGAATCGACACGAGAACTAGTTAAAATAGTAACATTTAAAAAGAACTTATAACGAAGAAAATGAGGTAGATAAAAGATTGTGCTATCATTTATAATCAACTTCTAAACTATATGATGGGTCGATATCGCTATACAAAACTTCAACATTGGTCTAAATTACTAAACGATTGTCAGTGGGGCATAAAAAAAATATGAATAGATATTTCAGAAACTACATTAAAACTGCTATAAACCTAAAGCGACGAAAATAAATTATACTTAGTTATTTACAGACAAAAAAAAACATGTGCAATGTGTGCTATTAAAATGAAACCGTAATTTTTTTTTTCAACTTTTTATATATGTATATATATTTATATAACTACGTTGCAACATTTCGTTGCTGATTCGCTCAAATATATAACAAGGTCAATATGTGTGCGATGTAATATAAAGTTAACATTACGAACAAATATAATTAACAGGTACGTATTTATGTATTGCTGTGGGAATATTATGTAATAGCTATTTTGTGTATGTATATAATCGATAAATTACTTCTGGAATGTAGCATATGACTTACGTTAAGGATTTTGTAGGATTCTAGCATCTATGGCTACGAGACTAAAGTTCAAAGTGTTGTCTAACGTTCATATAATTGTTCTTTTTAATATGCAAACAGTAGTTATATACAATGTGTATTATATTAATATTTATATATGTGTACATCTACAGGGTGTTTGGATTGCATTTTGGTCTGAAATATTTTGTACGATTGTGTTGCACTAATGGTGTATTTCCTTGAACTATAAGATATACCTATGGGGAATTTTCAAACTCCAAAAGTTTCTTATCTAGATGTCGCTAGTAGGGGTGGGTATCCCTATTACCACTGAGAATAACCATTGATGATAATACTGATACTACATTTCTCACTATTACCATGGTTTCATCATCATCACCAGCCCATACTTATCCACTGCTAGACATAGGCCTCTCCATCCTAC
Organism: Conopomorpha cramerella; assembly: GCA_012932125.1. Lineage (NCBI taxonomy): Eukaryota > Metazoa > Arthropoda > Insecta > Lepidoptera > Gracillariidae > Conopomorpha > Conopomorpha cramerella. Next base: position 5,408 of record SJJU01008375.1, on the reverse strand, counting down.
CATGGTTTAAAAACTGATACTACATTTCTCACTATTACCATGGTTTCATCATCATCACCAGCCCATACTTATCCCGTCGTGTGCTATTTTAATTATTTTTGACAAAACTAGGCGTCATATAATATGGTGAGCATAGGGTGAGTAGAGGTCGCCCCAGAAGTACATACATTGACCAGATTAGTGATGTCCTGGCGGAAGGTGGCGTGAAAAGTACTCGAAACCGGAGGTCATGTATGAAAAGATGTATGAATGTAGATGAAGCGAAAGGGGTATGTCAGGACCGTGACAAATGGAGATCTGTAGTCTCTGCCTACCCCTCTGGGAGACAGGCGTGAAGTGTATGTATGTAGGCGTCATATGGTTAAAGTGAGACTGATTTGTAATAAAGCTGCAGTCTCAGTATTATCATTAAAATGGGTAATGGGAATAGTGAGACCCACCCAGTAGATATCTAGGGGGACTTCTGTCAGTTATATTTTAGTGCGTTTTATTATTTGGGTGAGTTGTTTAGACTTCAGACACTTTTATAACATGTGGGCAAACAATAAAAAAATTTACTGTCGCCTTCAATACCGACTGCTTGAAGTTAATAATTTCGTTGACATTTGTCCCCCCTAGTACAACTAGCGCCATCTGTCATAACTAAGAGAAACAGGGGCCCTGAAAATTCCCCATTGTAGGCTGGTTTCATATAAATTTTAAATCTATTTTTCAATATTTCTAAATGTCCAATTACGCGGAGGCACATTGTTCCAACTTGTGTATTATTTTTAATATTTTTTTTTCCGTCATGATTCAGTTGGACTAAAAAAGAAGTATTTTTTTTTAGACGCGCCTGTTCAGTTAACATTATTGTCGCACGGCGCTATTAATCTCATTAAAGATAATTTTACTTACGTTTAATTCATTAAGATGGTCTCATTTTTAGTAACAACATCTTACTATAATAATAAAAAATAATTACCGACATAGACTGTAGAGAAGTTGGTAGCTACATACATGAAAAAAAAATAGTAAATTAAACATACTAATATAGGAGTCTTGTGTTGTGAAGTTCATAAATAAAATTATGAAAGGAGGTAAGAAAATATTAAGTTATTTTGTGATATTATAGCAAAAGTCATAGAACAAACACCTAATACTTTTACTAGCACATTCTTATTTGTAAAAAGTTAATTTTAACCATTTAATTGTACTCTTAGGTAGGTCGCGCCCTGATCAAATAATACTTAACCTATACTTAAAGAGTAAAAATAAATCAGTCTTTGTTATAAATACATTCCCCAACCCGTACAGTCTATGTCTCGTTTCTCGCAATAGCTGCATCCCTCTCTAACACCTCGGCGAGTGTAGACATCGAACGACCTAGAGCCTCACTGAAATTAGTACCCTTTCAATAAAATCGTATATTACAGTTAATAAACTATACACGTGAAAAAACATCTCTGTACAAAAAAAAATCACCATCTCGTTGATGGGCCTCTGCCCGCGTTGTAATTCTATAACGTCCAAATACAGTTCGGTCTATTCAACCGTTCGGTTGCAATGTGGGTTGGAAATTGCCGTCGCCTCTTTGTCTATAATTTTTACTCGTTGTAAGTTCGGAGTTCATGTTGTCGTCGGGCAGTTGGAGGGAGTTCCGCGATGGGGGGCGGGGTTGGTGGTGGTGGTGGGGGTGGTGGGGGGCGCGCGACGTGTCCAGGAGGCCGGAGCCCGCGGTGCTGTCGCTGAGGGTGGTGTCGAGTGTCACGTCGGGCTCGTCGTAGCGCGACACGTCGAACGCCGCCTCGTACTGACGGGACTTGTACACTTTGCCGTTCGGCGTTTTAGGCACCTGGTGAACGACAAAAAAACATCAGTCTACGCCTGTTTCCTGTCCAAAGCATTCGACTTGGTCTCCTACGATCTTCTTTGGACAAAAATTCCAAGCCACTGGTATGCCAATGGAACTGATTGCGACCCTAAAATATTGGTACTTGTTTTTTTGTGTTTCATAAGAACCTTCTGCTGTCATTAATAAGCACAACAAAGAAAGAATTAGCGAAATCGGTCCACCCGTTCCGGAGTTATGCCGCGACAACGAAAAGTGGTTGATAGATTACAATATGGAGATGCGTATTGGAAAGTCGCGCTAGACTTGGTACGTGGTATGAGTTAAGTAGGCCGCACGTACGAATGTTTTAAAATGACAAGTGACAAATGACAGTTTTAAAAAAGTGTGTGTAACGCACCGAAGGGTTTTCAGTGATGTGCACGTGCCCGTTGAGCAGCGGCTCGCCCGCCTCGCTCGCCGCGCTCGCCGCGTTCGCCCCGCTCGCCGCGCCGTTACACACGTGACTCAAGTCCTGGGGATAACGTGTGATGTTACATTATGAAATACACAAGTAAGTTTTGTGGGTGGGTAAGTAAGTAACTAAGTAGAAAAGGTAATCTTATAATCAGCGTCACCTCATCATCAGCCACATAACGTAACAATAAGATAAAACCTATTTGTTAGCCATATATACGACAACGAAATACATACTTAAATACATTTCTTTTTCTTCTAAATACATGCTTTATATATGTAAATAAAACACCCAGACACATTCAAAAAGTAAAAGCTCATCACCTAAGTACCTGTCAGCGGTGGGAATCGAACCCACGACGCTACGGAATAGAGGCAGACATGCTGACTACTACACAAAATAGATACTTCTTCTTCTTCTTTTCGAGTCGACAGCGTGTGTGTCCTATATGTTCTGTGACCAGTGTTCGGCCACACCCACAGCGTTATCTGCTATCAATACATAGATACTATGTATTGACTAGATACCAATGTGTAGAAAAATTATAGCCATAAAAACTTGCCTTCAATTCTGAACCTTCTTCGGCGTCCCCGTCGCCGTTAGAGCCGTTCCTTCTCCGACAACTGGAAAATTACACACTTGAGTCACTGAAACGTTGCATTGGTTTGATGATTTGTAGATTGTGTATCGCGCTATGTACATTGGATGAGCATCTTAAATTTAACAATACACTGAAATGAACAGGGATGAAAACGCGAAGCTATACGGCATTACGAACCACTTTTATTATGGCGACAATGCGGGGAAATGAAAAACAAATGTGACGCGGTGACAATGACGTCACAGACAATCGATCGATCTAGAATTTCATGACATTTGCATAGGACATCAACGACGGTCGCTCTGTCGCGGCGTCAAAAACGCACCGTGAGAACAAAAGTGACACAAAACAAAATGTGTCATTATCATTATAGAAATTTAACCTTAACACGAAAGATACAAAACTTAAATTACAATAAAGAAATATTTTACAACAACACACATATTGGCTTCATCCCATGTCAAGTAGCTAAAGCACTTGTGTTATGGAAATCAGACAACGAGATATATTTACTTATATAATTTTTTTTTTTCATTTAAATATATACATATATAAATAAAACACCCAGACACATCCAACAAGTGCTTAAAAGCTCATCACCCAAGCACCTGTCAGCGGTGGGAATCGAACCCACGACCCTATGGAGCAGAGGCAGACATGCTGACCACTACACCAACGGCATGTTTCGTATGTTGTGTGCAATGTTTACTTGGCACAATAAATAATACGTTTTTGGTGTTTTAATGACACGGGAAATGTCATAAAAACTGATAGAGCACTTTCTTGACTGACCGTTCCTAATAGGCAAGAGTGCTCCACAGACTTGGCAGCTTAACACACGACAAGATTTTTCCTCTTATTTCTGTACCGTCTTTAGTTTAATTACTATGTGGGGTCCAAGACAGAAGACTAGGCCCCCCGGGATCTAGCCCAGTCGTGATTGATTGAGCTCTGGTCTATTCTGGATGCCGCTGTAGATCCTGGTTCTAACAGGTATCACAGTGTTGGGAAAGTGAGTGGAAATAAAAAAAAAAGAATATCCCGGACACGACAAGACGGGACAGGTGGTCAAAGGCTTATAAAGAAAATTCAGCAGTGAAACACTAGATTTCAGCTTAAAAGTGTATTCCGGAATCAGCCTGTATAAGCATTAAAAACCAACATACCGCGTGGGAGAGCGCGCTCGCTTCCGCCGCCGCCAGATGGCGCGCGCCACCAGCCAGCCGGCGCACGCGCACACCGCCGCGCAGCACAGCCCAGCCGCTGGGAAAGTGCGCACAAATGTATTAGGACTAGAAATCTGCCCTGCTAATAGGTAAAAAAATAAAATCATTGAATTGTATGCTTTTTTTTTCATGATTTTATTTTTTTACCTATTAGTTTAGTCCCTTAGGGAGCCATTTATGCAAAAAAGTGAGAATCCTAAAAGTGTCGAGTACTGTAAGTACAATTAGCAGGGCAGAAATATGAACTTGAAAATATAATATGTCTTTAAGTATAAACACATTAAATCGTGCCCTGTTTCAGTACATACATACACTTCACGCCTATCTCTCAGAGTGGTAGGCAGAGACTACAGATCTCCATTTGTCACGGTCCTGACAAACCCCTTTCGCTTCATCTACATTCATACATCTTATCACACATGACCTCCGGGTCGTTAGGTCTCTCGGAGGCGAAAATTGGACTGCGGATGCTCGATTTGCCACTTTTGCGCTGAATGTTTGAATAATAAAAACATAAAATATACTGGAATTATGACATAAAGCCAATAATAACACATGCCAATAGTTATTTCCATGAGAAAGGTAATTTAACAGGACCCCCTCAACGTTCTTGGGGATCTTCTATGTCCAGCAGTGGACAAATATGGGCTGATGATGATGATGATGATGATGGTGATGATTGCTACTTACCAAGATACAAGATGAGCAGCTCCTGTGGGTTGGGCGGCACCGTCAGGACGTACGTGTCCCGCGCGGCACCCGATGACGTCACCACCACGTACGTGGTGCGGGCAAAGGACAGGTTCACCAGCTGAGGACAACGACATAAAACTATGCTGTAAAATCAGGCCTGCAAGGGTCTGTTGGCGTGTCACTGCTGAATATTGTAGGTGTCGATCCAGTTCGTCCCGCCATCTTCACCTGGGTCGGCCCCGTCTGCGGCGTCCGTCGGTGGGCACCCAATCCGTTGCGGCTTTCGCCCAACGATCAGGGTCCATTCGACTGACGTGACCAGTCCCAATTCCATTTCAATTAGCGATCGCTGCTCCAGCATCTATTATTTGGGTTTTGGAGTGCAGCGTGGTGCAAAGAGAACAATTAAAACCAAAAAAAAAAAAACATTAAATTAATCTTATGTTACAAACCTCAACAGAAGTGTCATTGCAGTCTACCCACAGCCAGCCGTCGAATGGCGGCACCTCGCTCTGCAGGTAGTAGACGCGGTACCGCGCGGCGGCGGGGGCGACGGGCGGCGCGGGCGCGGGGGCGGGCGGGGGCGCGGGGGCGGGGGCG